>JAAGAY010052048.1:0-23681 GCA_011801015.1 Ardeotis arabs
CCTCCCTGTTTCAGAAGCTTTTTTTTTTTTTGGTCAACATCAGTGTGTTTCTTCAGATTGACTTTGAAGAGAGTCAGGAGCGTTTTAGATGCAGAGATGGGCTCTTGAGAAGTGGGCTCGCTCTCCGTCTGCAAAGCCACCCTGGGCGAGAGGCGATGTCTCACAACCCATGCCTGCTGGTCTTCAGTGGAGTGGGCTTGAGCTGTGTATCAGCCTGAGAATTATGTGACAGTCTTAATTACAAAATAATTTGCTGACTTTTGGTTTTGTGAAGATAATCTAAAAGTGAGTTTGTCAGCTGTAAATGGCTGTAGCAGTGGAGAAGCAGAGGCTTGGAGGATTTAAGGGAACTGCATCCAGCACTTGATTTCCACTCAGGTGCGTTACACCGTGTCCTTGAAGGCTGCTGATACTCGCTGGGTCAGCCTGGTCAGCAAAAGCGGTGACTTGTGGTTTTGGGTGTTTATTTTCTGTCTGGATCAGGCCCAGCAGAATTAGGAAGACAGCCATGTGGCTTACAGAACCATATTAAGGATGAAAACTTTGCTCTGCCCTTGGAAACCCTTTCAAGATGTGTATGATAGGAACTATGGATGTTGTCTTCTATGGGTTTTGGCCAGACGGCTCTTAAAGCAAGGTGAAGGGAAAACAAACCTGAGAGGAGCTTTTGGTTTTGGTGAAACTCAATAGTGACACTTTCTGGTAACAGCAGAAGACGTTTTTTAATAAAAAAAAGTTGGGGCTGTTCAGCCTGGAGAAGAGGAGGCTCCGGGGAGACCTGATAGCGGTCTTCCAGTGCCCAAAGGGGGCCTACAAGAAAGATGGGGAGAGGCTGTTCAGCAGGGCCTGTTGTGACAGGATGAGGGGTAATGGTTTTAAAATAGAGGGAGGTAGATTCAGATTGGATATTAGGAAAAAATTTTTCACGATGAGAGTTGTAGAACACTGGAACAGGTTGCCCAGAGAGGTGGTGGATGCCCCATCCCTGGAAACATTCCAGGCCAGGTTGGATGAGGCTCTGAGCAACCTGATCTGGTTGGAGATGTCCCTGCTGCTTGCAGGGGGGTTGGACTGGATGACCTCTGAAGGTCCCTTCCAACCCAAACCATTCTATGATTCTATGAAAAACAAAACCTAGCAACACCTAGAATTCAAAGGCAACCCCATATCCATTCTTTTTTCCTCCCACTAAAGCAACCGGATGAGATCCAGACTGGGATGTGCACGCCTCGTGTATCTGCATGTTGGATGCAGGAAGGGATTTGGGGAAGTGGTTATGTAGTGGTTGAGCAGAGGAATCCTTAAAAGGATGTCTCTTAAAATGTCTTTTCGTGTCAGCCCAACCCGTTTAGCCTCACAGTGTTGCTCTCATTGAAGTTTATCACCTCCTACAGGTATTAAGTCTCGTGACACCACTAAAGCACCTCCGATTTTCATGTGAAAGTGGTATGTTTGTATGAATCGAACAGGTATCTGTGAAGATGTGAACATCAGAGAGAAGGAAGCATGGTGTGCTGGGAGACAGGTCATCTGTTCCATGAAGAGCTTACGAAGAGTTATTTTTATTATACGTTACAGCTTTATCTAGTTCAGATATTTGCAGGAAAGATTTCCACCTCCTCGTTGGCATTACTTGGAATCATAAAACAAACCAGGTTGGCAGGGACCTCTGGAGATCTCTAATCCAACGTCCTGCTCGGAGGAAAGCTAACCAACCGCAAAGGTAGATGAGGTTGCTCAGGGCTTTGTCCAGTTGAGGTTTGACCACCGATGGGGTGGAGGGTCTGTCATCTCTCTGGGCTCCTGTTCCAGTCATTTGTTTTTCCCGCTGTATATCCAGTCACAGGAGACTACATCAGAAACCTTGCTGATGTCGGGGTAATCAACGTCAACTGCTGTCTGCTCGTCCACCAAGCCAGTCTCTTGGTTGCAGAAGACAATCAGATCGGTGAGGTAGAATTTGCCCACAGTACATCTGTGCTGTTCCCAATCACCTTCTTGCCCTTCGTGGCCATGGGAATGGCTTCCAGGAGGATTCTGTGGGCAGGGACGGGTGGAGAGACTTCTGCCGGCAGCGAGGTGCTGTGCGGGCAACTGGGCGGGGTAAGTGCGGCCTTTCCAGTTGCGTTGCTGTCCTCTTTGTTCCTACCTCTGAGGTTCAGCTGCTCTCTAGAGCAAGTTTGCGTTGTCAAAGCTCATGTTGGGAACTTACTGCAGATAACCTTGGCCTCGTCTTGACTCGGCCGCTCATGGGCTGTCCTTCCCTTGGCTGATGAAGCCTTGCCAATGGCGTAGAGACAGCTAAAAGTGTTTAAATCAAGGGATTAATTTCAGGCATCCTGCTGCTAAAGTTGTATGTTTGAATTTTGAAAAAGTGCGTTTTCCCTGGGAGGTGTGAACAGGCTCTGAAAACCGGTGGACTTTCATCAGCTAAATGGACTGTAACTCCTCGTGAGGAGCCTCTGGACTCTTCGGTTTGTGCTTGCTGGGCAACGGAAACGATGACGTTGGCTCCACGAAGAGTAAATAGGGAGGGCTGTTACGGCATGGATACAGGAAGGTGCGCCAGGAATGCCTGCCTTTAAACCTACTCCTGCTGTTGGTTTCATTGATGGTTGAGTTGATATTTTAACATTTCCGTGCCTTGGTTTCCCTGCCTGTAAATTATTTGTGTCTTCCTTTTGCGTTTTGGAGGGCTGCTTGGCTATCACGTATGAAATGCCGTCAAGGTAGGGTGCCGCATGAATACAAACCATTTTATTTTTAGTGCCTTTTGAAATGTTGGACTTTTTGTTCTGCCTTGTATCTGTCTCTTTCTTTTTAATCGCACAAAATGGAAATAAACTCCCTCACAGCTGTTGCTGGAGAAGAATCATGAGGCCCATCCAGCTGGCTCTCTGAGGGCCAGCGCAGGATTGTTCCCTTCGCTGCTTTTCAAAAGTATTTTCTCTCCTTTCGTCTTGGTGTGTGTGTAGTGATGAGCATCTTCCGCTTCTGTCAGCGCTCCTCGTTGATCCGAATGGGAAGGGCTATTTTTGGGTGGCTGTAAGTAAACGGACATCGGGCACCGCAGAAGGGGAACTGGGTTATTTTTGGAAAGCCGGCGGCAGCTGTTCTGGCAGGTCCTGCTGGAAGATTTGTTTTCAGTTGGGCTGTCTCAGGTTGTGGTATCAGTTCCCAAGGTTGTGAACCTGGGTGCTTGGGTGTGATTTGCAGTCTGAATCTGGAATTAGCAGCTGCTGGAGATTGGATGGCATCAGTTTGTTGGGAGTGAATTCCCCCTAAACCAGCCTGGCTCGCAGAGGTGCAGGGTGATGATGGAGCTGGAGATTTTGGGGCAGAGGATGAGGGCAGCTTAGGGGCAACGTGTGAAAAACACCTCAAATGGAGACATAGAGTCGCAGAAGGGTTTGGGTGGGAAGGGAAGGTTCAAGGCCACCCAGTCCAACCCCCCTGCCAGGAGCAGGGACATCTCCAACCAGATCAGGTTGCTCAGAGCCTCATCCAACCTGGCCTGGAATGTTTCCAGGGATGGGGCACCCATGGCTTCTGTGCATGCCTGCAGAGATGACCTCACAGTTTGAGCCCTGGGTGAATGCGCGGAAGACTTGGTGTCTGTTACTGGCCGGTTTTGGTGTGCTCTTGGGCAGTTGCGTTTATTCTGCTTCGGTGGATTGCAGAAGGATGACATTTTCTTGGATTTGCTTAATCTTTTCCGTAAGTGTTTTGGGACATCTCCTGCCTCTCACTGAATTTGTGCGCGGAGCTTGCCGACGCCGCGTGGAGCCGTGAGGCCCTCCAGTTGCTGGACTGTGAACGTGCAAGATGGAGTCCATGGGGGCACCGACTGAACCTACGCTGGTTGGAGAGCTTGAAAAGCCCAAGCAGAAAACATCGCGTGTGTGATTTAGTTGCACACTATCTTAGACCCAAGTCTAATTTCCAAGGTCAGAACATGCTCTCACCAGGGTGTCCCACGCCTTTTAGAGAGCCGTTGGAGGCCATTACCTAAAATTAGCGTGCTGCTGGGGGAAAGCTGGTGTTAGCTCCGTGTTAGGACTCTTTTCAAAGCTCTTGATGATCATTTACTTGATGGGCTCCTGTTGGAGCTCATGGGTACACGGGAGAGAATGGAAGAGAAATAGCACCTGATGCTGCTGCCTCACTGAGAAAAAAAATTGAGTGGGCTGTTTGGCAGAATTCCTCTTCTTCTAGGGTGGTTTTTGGTGGTGATTCTTTTTTTTTCCTGTTTTTTTTTTGTTTGTTTGGTTTTTTTAAATGATTTCTAGTGAAGCTTTCCTAAGCAGCCCAGCAGACCACCTTTAGAGTCGGACTTATTTTTATTTTCCTGAAACTTCCTGATGATCCAGGCTTGCTGGGGAGCAGTGGGAAGGGGAACACGTGATTCTGAAGCAGGCTTAAATTATAAAGCACAGTCAGATCTGCTAAGCAACAGCATTGACACATTTAAATAAATCTGCTGTTGAGTAATATAGAGTGACATATTGGGAGCAATTAAAAAAAAATAAAAAAGCTCAGCACAAATTTGGGAAATGACTGGAACGGAAACAGAACGTAGACGGTAGAGAGGATGTTGGATAGAAGAGAGGAGGGCCGCTCCACCAAAGGACTGTCCTGGAGAACCAGGGTGTCCATCAGGAAGGACGAGACAAGAGCAGAAGTGCAAATTTACGCCGAAATGATCCCTTGGCAGTAGGATCCTTGTATTTCTACTTTTCTGCCAGCACTGGTGGTCATGGGGGGTGAAGAGATGAGTGCTGCCAAGTTCAGAGAGGAGCACGTGGTGGAGCGGCAGAGAGCATGGAGAAGGTAAGGCGGCAGGTCTTGTTCTGGTGGCTTCCGTACTGTTCCTCTGCGTCCACGGCGAGCGGGGCGAGAGTCCTCTTTCACCCATTGCCGCAGAGGTGCGTAAGGCTGTGTTGGTAGAAGAGGGCACAGATTGAATTAGAGGGTTTGGAGCTGAAGCTAGTGAAAGGAAATAACTTAGAGTCATAGAATCACAGAAGGGTTTGGGTGGGAAGGGACCGTTCAAGGCCACCCAGTCCAACCCCCCTGCAAGAAGCAGGGACATCTCCAAGCAGATCAGGTTGCTCAGAGCTCAGCTGTGGAACTCGCTGCTGCAAGAAGCTGTGAAGCCAAGTGCTTGATGTGATTTTCCTCTTTTTGTTTTTTAAACAGTTCAGGCTTTGTACAGATTAGAATGTATGTGATTGTTTCCCTCAAAAAAGTACTTGGGTGGACAGCTTCTGTTCTTCCAAGGACTTGTGCAACTCCCCTTTGCTAGTGGTTAGGGGAAAATTGTCCCAGATAAGCTGGTCTGTGATTGACTTATGAGTATTTTGCACCAAAGCAACTGGAAATGAGTTGAGGAGGAGGAGCTGAAGCAGATGGATCATTGGTTTGATCTAATACAGCCATCCTCGTGCTTTTTTTATTATTTTTTTTTTTATTCTCTATAGGGGTCAGACTGAGTTGTGAGTTTTGTGGCTATCTTAATGACTTGCTTCCAAGCCGATGCCTTCGTGTCCGTCTGCGTGGCACGTTCGCGGTGGAGCTGGTGGCCGCGTCGCCAAGCCCTTCAAAGCGTACGTTCACCGGCAGCTTTCCCAGGCTCTGGGAACACCTCCGCTCTTTTTGGCTGGGCATCAGGTGTTTATCTGGGCGTGAGCAGCTTTTGTCCAGCGGATGGCAACGGTTAACTCGTGCGCTAGCCGACCCGTTGTGCTGTTAAGCCTGAAAGGGAGATAATTATATTTTTGCAATATTTTTGTGTCATCTGAGCCATTTATGGCTCAACCGCTGAGATGAGAGCGAGATGGCACAGCATGAGAGGTGCTGGGCCTTACCCTCCTGTCTGTAGTAACTGATGGAAATGGCCAGAAGAGACCTTTGAGGCTTCCTTGTTCATCAGGGCTTCTCAACATCTGTTCTGGAAACAGACCCTGAAGCTGATGTGACTTCAAAATGCTCTGATCTTTGAGATGAAGGCTAGGAGACAGCAGCTTGTGTTGGAAGCAGTGGCTTCATCCACACGCACGTTGTGCCGGCAGTGTGTCCCGCAGCTGCTTCTGAGCTGTTCCTGGGACATTTGGACCTGCTTACTCAGTGAAAAGAGCCGTTGTGCGTTGGAGATCATAGAATCATAGAATGGTTTGGGCTGGAAGGGACCTTCAAAGGTCATCTAGTCCAACCCCCCTGCAAGGAGCAGGGACATCCCTGACTAGATCAGGTTGCTCAGAGCCTCATCCAACCTGGCCTGGAATGTTTCCAGGGATGGGGCTTCCACCACCTCTCTGGGCAACCCGTTCCAGTGTTCTACAACTCTCATTGTAAAAAATGTTTTCCTAATATCCAATCTAAATCTGCCTCCCTGTCTGCCTGGAGTATTTTTAAGCTTGGCCTGTCCTTTCCAAGGCAGCTTCAGCCTTCCGAAACATTTGGATTCTCTTCACCTTCGGTTGCGAACGGGCAGGTGGGACTGCGTGGGGTGAGGATGACTTGGGCAATCTCCGACCCGCAGTGTATCCACCATATCCACGGCACGCAGTTTACTGTTCAAAGCCCTGTCAGCTGTGAATAAGATCCGTCGGGCATCCTGCTGCCGGTCCGGGAAAGCCGTTAAGCCGTTAACTTTGTAAGAACTTGGCTGGTGGAAGCTGCCACTGCTAGCACCAGTCTCACCACACACTGCCCTGGATGGCTGGCCGAAGCGTTTGGACGTGACGTGGTGACACCGGATAGATTGTCTCGAAGCCACAAGGTATATGTTTCGCTGGCCTGCGTGTTAGATCCCGGTTAATATGGATTTCTTTGGAAAGACGCTATTGCTTCGCATGCCGTGCTCGTTAATGTAGTTAGAGTGTTCTCATAAAATGGGACATTGGCACCTGGTCTTCTCTGTTAGTCTTCCAGTAACTTGTGAACCTGTCGGGGATTTTCACTCAAATTAGAAGGACAGAGCTCCCCAAAGATTTAACTCCCTATAAATGTCCTGAAAATAGGAAACCGAGGCCCTTCGTGGGGTACTGGAGAACCCCTCGGAAGCCTGAAGCCATCCAAGGGTAAGAATTCAGCCTTGGTTTGTGCTGGTGTTCCCAGAAGCGCTTGTTGGGGCTGCGTTGAGACAACAAATTGTATTTTTCTCTGAGCGCAGAGCGTCGCAGAGGCCGTTACAAATGCCTGACTGCATTAACAATCGTTCCAGCTGGTTTTTCCAGCCAGCTATCAGGACACCGTTAGGTTTGGGAGGGCAGTTGGGAAGTGGAGCGGGCTGTGTGCTTGGCAGGGTTTTGGTTTCAAAGACAGAGGATTTGAAATAAATAAAGCAGCTCACACGAGGAGTCACGCTTTGGTGCCTTGGCCTGGAAGGCGGCGTTGGAGCTAAAAGCTCTATTAGTGGGTTTCAATTTACCCAGGCTGAATCCTTCCCTGAGGATTGCTCGTATTCTGTGGAATTACAGAGTTTGGCGTGGTTATGTTGGGTTTTTTTTCCCTTTTATTTCTCCCTTTTGCACTTGCTCGGTGCGAGCGGGCGGAATGGCAGCAGAGCCCTGCGGAGGCTGGCGAGGCGCAGGAGCGGTCTGAGGAGCTGAGGGATGCTCAGAGGTTTTGGGAAGAATAAACGTCGGGAGAGGAAACCGGTGCTGGGTGTCTGCCCTCAAAGTGCCGGGCGTTAGCTGGCTTGCGGAGGAGGAGGAGGCTGAGGTGGGTCGCAGGGAAGCGTGAAGGATGTGGATGAGCCAAATCTGATGGCGCTCATCTGCGGAGGGTGCAGAAGACACGGTGAGGCGCTGGGGTTGTGGGAGAGGGAGGACAGGAGAGACCCCGAACAGGGGAAGGTGGGATTCAGGCAGCCAAGGAAAAGTGGTGAGAGAGGCAAGGAAAATGATCTCGGCAGCTGCGTTTTGCGCGGCTACTCCTGTACCCTGCAGCTGTTCGTTAGAAATTCTGTTTATGCCACAGGGAGTTCTGGAGCCTCTGAAGCTGACACAATTTTAACAGACAAAGACATTTTGAGTGCAGCACATCTGCTCCGGGACGCTAAGGAACGGGCTCCATGCGGCAGTGCCATTGGTCGAAGCGTTTCATCCTGCCTTATTTTTTTTTTTTTTTTTAATTTTAAGATCTCCTCTCTTTTATCCTAAAAAGTAATTCTTGAGGTGAAGAGAAGTGCTGTGTTTGCTCATTAAGTTTGCAGCCAGAGCTGGACGCAGCGCTGCAGGGGGGTCTCAGCAGAGCGGAGCAGAGGGGCAGAATCCCCTCCCTCGCCCTGCTGCCCACGCTGCTGGGGGTGCAGCCCAGGGTGCCGTTGGTTTCTGGGCTGTCAGCGCACGTTGCCGGCTCACGTTGAGCTTCTCATCCACCAGCACCCCCAAGTCCTTCTCCTCAGGGCTGCTCTCCATCCATTCCCTGCCCAGCCTGGATAAAGCTGCATTATTGAAAAATTGGCTAGTCCCCAAATATTTTCTCTGTGTCTTCCTGCCCATTACGATGCCGGACGCAGATGCTGAGCGGAGTTTGCTGTCTCCCATCCTGCCTTTTCCAGGGACTGGGTGGTGGTAGGCTTCAAAATATCTTGCAAGTGAAGCAGCGGTGGCAGAGCAGCACGCAGCGTGTGTCAAATTATCCAGCGTTTCAAATCCACGTGGCGACTTCGCTTTGTAGAAATTTAATTATCGTGCATTCTGCTAGTGCTTATCTTCTATCAGCCGCTCTTCTGCTGCTTAATAACTTCGTTAAGCACACCCACAAGCTTCAGGCGTAGCGTTTCGTTCTCTCCCTGTATTTTGAAGTGCCGTATTTAGCTCCTTCCACGTTTGCACGTCCTGACCTGCATAGCGCAAGTTTCCTGCGCAGAGCCTCGTTAGCTGGGCTGCAAACATCTGGTTCGTTAGGCCAACTGGAGTCCCCTGGTCAGGTGCCTCTTTGCTTTGCACATAATTAGCTTTTTTGTCTTTATTTCAGCCATCGGAACAGTGCTTTGGCTGGCAGAGGTTGTAGCTGAAAGGTCTGTCCCGGCGGCACCTCTTGGTATCAGGTGGGGGTTTATCTGGCACAGCGGCATTTTACGGCAGGGACGCCACGCGCCGGGTCGCGTTCTCCCAGCACGCGGGATGATTCATAGAATCATAGAATGGTTTGAGTTGGAAGGGACCTTCAAAGGCCACCCAGTCCAACCCCCCTGCAAGGAGCAGGGACATCTCCAACCAGATCAGGTTGCTCAGAGCCTCATCCAGCCTGGCCTTGAACGTTTCCAGGGACGGGGCATCCACCACCTCTCTGGGCAACCTGAGGGAGGAGAGTTGCTCTCAGATCTCCCAGGAGGGAGATCTGCAGACATGCTTCGTGGTGTTCTCCGGGTGTTTTAAGGACAGGCTGTGCCCCAGGGAGCTCGCAGGTTAAGTGGGGAGGAGAATGGCCAGACACCCGTGTTCGCCGTGACTCTGTTCACCACTGAGCTGGGTCTTTAGAGAAGGCTTGGTAAGGTGTCGAGCCGGGCTGATGAGTGAAGGGAGCTCCTGGGGGGTCCAAAAAAGAAACGGGAGGACCAGTAAAGCTGGGGGCACACGTGTGATGGGGGAGGATGGAGCAGGACAATCATTAACTTTGCTCAGAAGCCTAGAAAAGGCAGAATATCCTTGGAGAAGGTCCAGTTGGAGAAGGTCCAGAGGAGGGCCACAAAGATGATAAGAGGGATGGAGCAGCTCTGCTGTGAGGCCAGGCTGAGAGACCTGGGGCTGTTCAGCCTGGAGAAGAGGAGGCTCCGGGGAGACCTCAGAGCGGCTCCCAGTGCCCAAAGGGGGCTGCAGGAAAGGTGGGGAGAGGCTCTTCAGCAGGGCCTGCTGTGACAGGACGAGGGGTCATGGTTTTAAAATAGAAGGAAGCTGATTCAGACTGGATATTAGGAAGAAATTTTTTACACTGAGGGTGGTGGAGCCCTGTCCCAGGTTGCCCAGAGAGGTGGTGGATGCCCCATCCCTGGAAACATTCCAGGCCAGGTTGGCCGGGGCTCTGAGCAACCTGATGTGGTTGGAGATGTCCCTGCTCCTTGCAGGGGGGTTGGACTGGATGGCATTTAAAGGTCCCTTCCAACCCAAACCATTCTGTGATTCTGTGATTTTTTTTCCCAGGTTGGCCTGTCGTAATGATGCTAGGTGCTAATTGAAGTGCTAAGATGTGCAATATTTTGAGGCAAAAATGTGATTTTAAAGTTAATGATATTTTTTTCTGGAGCTGGGAGGCTATTGGGAAAAACATGGATAGGTCTGTTGCAGTCATTGGAAACAAGGCAAGGGGAACCTTGGGAGGATGTCTAATTTATCTTTCTCTCTGAAGGGTAGATAATTAACCTATTTTTTAAAAAAATCAGTTGTTAAGATTGCACAGTCTCTCGCGGAACATAACAAAAAAAAACTTTAGAAAGTTTTTTCTTAAGACTTAAGCTAGATCTTTATTGTTTTGGTTTACCTTCTTTGATTTCTTGTCCTGTTCACGGTAGTTACATAGAAAAATTTATATTCTTCCTTTTAGTACCATATTTTAGATATTTGAAGGCTGCTGGCAGTTTTTTTTTCTTGATTAAATAGCTGTAGCATGGGATTTAGCACTGGTTTCAGACCTGAAATTTAGATACCTGCATACAGGACGTTTGAGCTCCCAGAATATTCCCTGGAGTGAAGCCTAGAGAGCTTGAGTTATGAGCTGTGTTGTATTGAGGAAGAATATTTTGCCTCCTTTTTCAGTCAAGTGAACTTGAATCAAACATTTGGGGAGATTGTATCGCTAAGTCCCAAATAACAACTTAGCCCCAAAAGATCTGGGACTCTATATCAAATCTCTCATCAAGAAACCAGTAGCATCCATGAACTTACAAAATCATGCAGTTAGGGAAAGTTTTTTTTCCCCCAAGATAATCTATTTTGCTCATTAGTGTAATGCATTTGTTTTTAACAGTTGGCATTTTGCCTTGGCAAATAGCTTGAAGGTAAAAAAAAAGTTGATTCCTCTAATTCTCCTCATAGGAACTCTTGTAATTTAGAATACCTTGAATGAAGTTCCAGATGTAATTGGCTATCCTCAAAGTCTAGCAAAGTATCGCAATTTTTTCCACCAAAATGAACTGTTAATGCTGAGCCATTTCTCCTATGAGAGCCACAACAAGAACTTGTGCTTTTGAATTAACAGATGACATCATGGGCGTCTATGGATGTGCGGAGTTTGCTGAAGATTTTTCGTGGGATCAGATTTAGTATTACTTTTCCGCTGATTTTTAATGATGGTGGAATTGATAAGAACCAGTAGCTTTCAAGCTGGAGTTTAGAAAGTTAAAATGTGCATGACTTTCAATGTGATTTTAATTCAGATCTGTATGTCTCCTGCTCCTGGCGTCTTCCCATGATTCTTGGGAGAAGAGAAGGAAAACACATTATTTTAGGGAGTATTTGGTGCTTATTAAAATTGCACATACGCCCGCCTTCAAAAGAATCTTGATTTACTGCAGGTTGTTCCTGTGTCGCATGCGGACATTTTTAGAGAACAGATTTCTTATCGCAGTGAACAGTGAATGGCTTCCAGCGCTCCACGATCGGCGAGCAAAAATGTAATATCCATTGTAAAAGGTAGGAAACCATGAAATCTATAAAGCGATTTGGCAGGAGCAGCGGTTGTTGGTGCCAAGATTTGGTTACTGACCCGCGGTTTCCCGGTTTTTAAATGTATTAATTGCTTCGCGAAGAGCATCTTTTGGAAAACAAGAACTCAGACAGACTGGCACGGGCTGGAGCTCCGCCAAGACTGCGCGGGAAGGTTGCCATGCTGGGAGCGAGCGAGCGAGAGAGAGAGCGCGAGCGAGAGAGCCGAGGAAAGGGAAAAAAAAAAAGGCAAGACTTGGCACGGCTCAGTCAAATCAGCTTCTTTTGTCTGCTTTCTCGGCTTGAGCTTCAGGAAAGAAAACCGTCCTGGGGTACAGAAAAACTCCGAACTTTTTGGTTTTCAAACTTAGATCGCTTTTTAAGTCTCTTGGGCTGTTTGAAAGTGGTGGCACATTAAACGACGTTCAGTTACCGGTGATAAGAGAAATAAGAGACTTCTTTAATGAAGCCTCCACAATGTCAGTTTGTACATATGGAAGATACGATATTTGATTTTTTTTTTTTGTTTGTCTAATTAAACTGTAAGGGAGCCGAGTAACTTGGAGGATTACAGAAGGGATACCTAAATAGAAGCGAAATTTTTCATTTTTTGCAACCAAAAAAAGTTTTCATCGATACGAATATGCTTTAAAACCAAATCTGACTTCCTTCGGAATATGTTCGGAGTGGAATTTCAGCGTTTTTCTCATATTATGCTACCGATACGAACTTTTAATGGAACCTCCTTCAAGATTTCATCTGACCCAGCAATGAAGCAAGAGTAGAAAGTTGTGGCATCTTAATATAAAAGTAAGTATCTTCTTAAAGCAACAATATTTATTTTTGCTGCTTCATGCTGTCCTAGCTCCATCTCCCAGCTATTAGTGACAAGACTGGAGACCAGCAGAGCAAGCCGAAGACACCCGGACTATGTCTGAAGGGTGAAAAAAGAAACAAGAGTATGGTGATTTTGCTACTGCTCTGAAACATTTCTTCCAGTGCATTTTATAGACAGATTGCCGAATTTTCTACTTTTGGAGAAAATAAGAGATGGAAAAATATTGACTCCTGCCACGAGAGGAATGTTTGAAGATGCCAGAGCTGGATTTGAACTGGTGACACTGGATATAGGAACTTCAATTTGTAGTTGCAGTACCTGTTTGCTGTAAATTATGAAAAAAATCTGCTCTTTTCTCAGACGTGGATTAAAAAAAAAATCCGTGCCGACTGAAGCGTGGATGTCTTATGATTTCAGTAAAATTAAGGACCTAAAAAGCCATTGTTTGTTTTCTCCAAGGGTGCCTGGGTTTGCAGTGAGACAGGTACCTGATTTCTGCTTTCACAGGAACAAACACTGGCATGCTGCCTGTGAGGCCTGGATGTGGCTGGATTTTTCTACCTCTGCTGTGACAATCAGCGTTGTTATTTCAGAGAGTAACCAAAGCGTAGCTTCTTACGGAGCGTCTTCACTTCCAGTAAGTATGATACTGCCCTGAAAGAATAGATTGTGTTAGATGTGTGATTTCTGGCGTGCTGCAGAAGGACATTTCCCTAATTCTTAGATGCTGAGGGAGAGGAAGAAACAACATTAACGACAAGCATTTTTAGCAGGAATGTGTTTTTATTTTAGCTGTACACCATGGCATTTTGATGAGTAGGCTACGAGAAATAACTGGCCTTTTTGATTAGGTTGCTTAATATTCCACTAAATTGGTTTCATAGCAAGATATGTCAGATTTATCCTACATCAGCGAACCTTTTGAAAGATGCTGTCGTTAAACAGTGGCTAAGATGCTGTTGTGATGTACCGAAACCTTTATAATATGATTTGTTAGTGATTTTTAAAGAAAGTGTCTCCATCAGATGATATTACAAAAATAGCAGCCCTGTCTTTCTAAATATGTTAAAAAATATGTTCAGCAGCTATGTGTTAAAATCGCTGTCCCTCTGTAGATTGCAGATTGATACTGGATGGAAGGGAAATGTTTGAAGGAGTTCAGTTTTGCTTTTTGGGGGGTTAGCCGGTACGTTGTTCATTCCTGCACAGGCGTTAACATCTGATGTGATCGGGGAGACGGAGGTGCGATGGGTGTAAGTTTGCCATCACAACAGCCTAGGAAGTTTGTCTGTCTGTGTGCCTCTTCTGAAATAATTCCCTGTATTTCTTAGAAATAGTATGTAGTCTCAAAAACACGGGCTATTTTCTTTAATCATGACATTTGAAACCAAATTTTGAACGGACGTCGCTATTAAAAGTCAGAAAACAACAGAAAACATTTATCGTGGTGCCCCTAAACGCAGACGAGCTCTGGGTATTAGAAGAATAACCGTGTTTCTTTCCTGAGTGCTTACTTAATCTCATAAATGGTTTCTCAGGTTGTAAACATGATCAACACGTGGGTCCTTGCAGTGCATTTGCAAATAGAAATATTTGTATAAATATTTGCACGTGTGTTGACACTGAAGTTATTTTAAAAGCAGTTGCTACCATTTGGAAAATATTATTTAGCTTTGAAATTTCTCATCGGTGCATTCTGTTTTCCTAAATGAGCCATAAACCACTGCAGATTTCTTTTGGCCTACATAATAAAGGAAATATTTTTTTCTTTCTGCTTAAACCCTTTATTTTTAAAAGTTCATCTGAGTGCTTATTTTTGGAAAATACCCCAACTTGGCAAGCTAAAATCAAAATTTGAGTTGCATGGTTCAAATGGTCGGTTCCAGAATGTTGACTGGATTGCGTGAAAATATGATTTGTGAGTGTAATTGGATATGGTTTATCATACTTATGTATTTTATTTACAAACTGTATAATAATTTGGAGTTTTCTGAGTACTTTAATCAGATTGTTCATTATCATCATTCATTTATGACCCTTAATTATTGGTTAAGTCTAATAACTTCAGAAATGAGCAATCTGTGTTTCATTCTTAATGATTAATTAATACCTGTTTTGGATTGTACAATTCCTTAAAGTGGCATATTTCAGCGTGGAGGTGAGGTTTAGGGTTTAACTTGATTTTTCTGTTTAAACTACTGACATGGAATACTGTTTCACGTAGGAACGTTGCGTTTGATGGGCCTACGTCTGATCTCACTTGTATTTATTAATAATACATAAACTGGGGTTTACTCTCTTGTTTTTACTAGTATCAAAGTAGATCGAGATCAAAATGGGACCATAATGGCCTTTTATATTTATATATGTAAACCATTTTTAACGCAGATTTGTCCAAAGGTTGAATGAGCACTCGCTATGAACCAATACGCTTCTTGGGCAAGGAAGAGAGACGTGCTTTCCCAGTGTGTCTTGGGGAATGTCCTAAATATGGCTATAGGATAACAATATAAATGTTAAAGTACAGTGTGTGCAGATTTTGCATGTTATTTTGCATTTCTATATCCACAGAAAACGGTGGAGACTACCTTGATGTTCTACACGTGGTAGAACTCCATGTTCTGCCATTGCTGAGGTATCCTCAGCGTCTATATCTGGTATTTTTTAAAAAGCTGCTTATATTTTAAGAATCTTTCCATTTACCATTTACCATTTACTATTAATTACCATTTACCGTTACTCCAGAATAGTTGCATATTTTGTAGCCCGCTGCATGGCAAGGTGTTTTCTCTCTGTATTGCAACTTTTCTGGCACTGGTGTCGTAATTTTAATCATTCCCTATAACTGCGGCATGTATTCCTTCAGATCTCGCTCCGGTACACAGCAGGGAAAGTAAAACTGTAAGTGTGTTCCTAATATTTTATGGATAAATCCAGCCTTGACCAAGGTGGAAAACTGTCTGAGAAACTGGAGAAGGTGATTGTAGAATTCCCTGCTCTCTTATGAGCTGCACCTTCTCGTAATTTAGCATAAGTTACTTCTCCACTTGTTCATGAAAACATAACCAGACTTTTTCTTGTATTTTAGTTAAGATAATTTGTCCAGTACTATGTGTGCACATACAGGTTAGATTCTCAGCACTGCAAAGTGACATATTGGGATTGACTTTGGTGGAATCCCACTCCTTTATTCCAGCTGGAGGTATAGGCCACAGTCTTTATCTGTGCAATAGAAATTTTATAGAATCATAGGATCACAGAATGGTTTGGGTGGGAAGTGACCCTTAAAGGCCATCCAGTCCAACCCCCCTGCAAGGAGCAGGGACATCTTCAACTAGATCAGGTTGCTCAGAGCCTCATCCAGCGTGGCCTGGAATGTTTCCACCACCTCTCTGGCCAACGTGGGACAGGTTTCCATCACCCTCAGCATAAAAAATGTCCAGTCTGAATCTACCTCCCTCTACTTTAAAACCGTGACCCCTCGTCCTGTCCCAGCAGGCCCTGCTGAAGAGTCTCTCCCCATCTTTCCTGCAGCCCCCTTTGGGCACTGGGAGCCGCTCTGAGGTCCCCCCGGAGCCTCCTCTTCTCCAGGCTGAACAGCCCCAGCTCTCTCAGCCTGGCCTCACAGCAGAGCTGCTCCAGCCCTCTCAGCATCTGCGTGGCCTCCTCTGGACCCTCTCCAACAGCTCCACGTCCTTCTGATGTTGGGGGCTCCAGAGCTGGACGCGGCGCTGCAGGGAGGTCTCAGCAGAGTGGAGCAGAGGGGCAGAATCCCCTCCCTCGCCCTGCTGCCCACGCTGCTGGGGATGCAGCCCAGGATGCAGTTGGCTTTCTGGGCTGCAAGGGCACATTGCCTGCTCATGTTGAGCTTATTGTCCACCAGCACTCCCAAGTCTTCTCCTCAAGGCTACTCTTGATCCATTCTCCGCCCAGCCTGTATTTGTGCTTGGGATTGCCACGACCCATGTGCAGGATCTTGCATTTGGCCTGGTTGAACTTCATGAGGTTGGCACGGGCCCACCTCTCCAGCCTGTCCAGGTCCTTCTGGATGGCATCCCTCCCTTCCAGCATTTTGAGCGTACCACACAGCTTGATGTTGTTGGCGAACTTGCTGAGGGTGCACTCTATCCCACTGTCCATGTTGCTGACAGAGATGTTAAACAGAGCCTGTCCCAACATGGACCCCTGAGAGACGCCACTCGTCACTGGTCACCACTTGGACATCACACCGTAGACCACAACTCTCTGAGTTCAGCCATCCAGCCAATTCCTTATCCACCAAGTGGTCCGTCCATCAATCCCATGCCTCTCTAGAGGGAAGGATGTTGTGTGGAACAGTGTCAAATGCCTTGCGCGTGTCCAGGTAGATGATGTCAGTTCGTCAGCTACTACTCAATTTTGAGGAAATTCAGTAGTATTTTGCCTAGTGTAACTGTTAAAGCAGCGTGTAAGTGAGTTAAGTAACTTTTGTAATCATTGTGGAGGAATAAACACCTTTGGAAGGTGATGTCGATGGCTATCACATCGGTCCTGTGAGTCACTCACTCTGTTGACCATCAAGGTGACCCAGGGTGGGTAGCTTAGACTAAGACAACTGACATTTAGCTGTCTGAATTTGAGGAAGATCAATCGAATTCTTAATAAGATAATTTATAAAGAAGAAAGGTTTTAAATAAGAAATGGCAGTGATTACTTGTACAGGCCTGTGCTCCACTCCAATGCAGTGTGTGCTGTATTCCGTTTCAAGGTTAAGTAATTAAGAAAATAGGACAGCAAATGGTAAGAAGATGAAAATAGTAATTTGTGATATTTTTAAGTTGTCTTAAGATAACTGCATTGTCTGCTGTATCCACATTTGTTTATAGATAAGGAATAATCCACACTTGTTTAGGGCCTGACGGATTCTGATAATCTTGTGGAATTTATTGTAGAAATGATAGAAGCTTGTCCTCTTGATAATTATGGATACTCAAAGTTATACCCAGTGTACATCTGTTTCTCTGAGTTCTGTTTTTCCATATTTGGCTGATGCTATGGAACGTTAAAATGTTTGTATCTTCCCTGAAGCAGACAGGGACCTCCCACTTAATGTAGTTGAAAGCTCTAGTGGTCTTCACCTTGTCTTGGGTATTCCATGTCCTCTTGTGTTCACAAAGATGCTACTTATTGTGGCTAGAAAAATTAACAAAAATGGCTTGGCCACTGTGCATTTTCTGATGTAAGTCATGGGGATGTTGGGATTGAAATGTGGACCGGATTTGAATGTTATTTTCATTACAGGGGGATGAATTATAGGTCTTGTAAGAAATTCTCCTTATTGTCCCTTCTTTGCATTTGTTAAATCACATAATTTTTTGTAAGTTTGCCAAGATCAAGCAGAAAAAGGCAATAATTTCCTTCAGCTAGCTTTGCTTTGTTGTCTTAGTGTAATGAAGATTAACTTTACCTTTTCTGGGTCTGCTTTGGTTTTAAACATTGTGAAGACAAAGACACTTGAACCTTGTCCGGTGTTTTACACTGGAGAGTGAATTCTGTATTTACGGCCTCCTAATAAAAATATAATTTCTTTCTATATTTTTTCAGTGAAGGTAAAAGATATCCTTGAAGATGCTTGGAGGCACTTCTTACATTTTCCATATTCCTAAGTGTCTTAGAATGAATTAATTTGTTTTTTTCTCTAGTTATTCACATACCACATAGTTTTCCCAATGTATGATACGATACTCAATAGCTGTTCAAAGAGAGTCTATGAATTTCCTTTTCATTGACGATAAAACAGCAGCTCACCAGAGGTTCATCTTGATGCCATCTTCGTTCTTCTGATAATGGTGGATAGAAAACAGCTTTTTAGGGAAATAGGATGTGTTGTCTGGGAACATCTGGGGAGTTTGGGTGCCTGACAGCAGTATATAGTGCCATTTATACATCCTGGGCTGTCTGCGATATCTTCATGGAGCTGTCAGGCATGAGGCAAGGTGCACAGGAGAACTGGTCTCTTCTGGAGTTACAGCTGAAACCAGGTCAGGGCATCTGAAAAGGTGTCAGGTGGTTGGAATTGCTTTCTTTTTAATCATTTTACTGATGAAGACTGGAAACGTTCTGTAGAGTTTCTTTTTCTACTGAGTATTTAATTCCCGAAGTCAGATTATGTAATGCAAAGGATCATGACCCTACAAATAATGTAATCTATCTCCTGAGTAATGACAAGAGCATTCATGAGTACAGGATCAGGGTCCCTTGTGACATGGCCTCTTAGTCTTACATTTTGGCATCTTAACGGCAGTCTTAACACTTTTGTTCGGAGAAGTGCATTAATTTGAATGTCTTCAGGTCTTTTTTTTCTTTCTCTCTTGAACCTATCTTGTTTTCAGTTCCAAAATGACTTATTTAGTTCGTTTTAGTTGCTTTAACTAATCCTATTTTTCAGAGATTCAACACCGAACGAGTCTTTTTTGAAAAAATAATTCCTTTCTCAGTAAGGGACTCAGCGAGGGTTGACAGGGTTACCAAGGCATCTGGTTACTGCCTATTCCACATGAAGAGTGAAGGTTTAAGTTCAGTCTTGAACTTCAGAAATCTCAAAAGGTAGACTCATAGAATCACAGAAGGGTTTGGGTTGGAAGGGACTGTTCAAGCCCACCCAGTCCAACCCCCCCTGCAAGGACCAGGGACATCTCCAACCAGATCAGGTTGCTCAGGTAGATAAAGGGTGTTTGAGTTCCCTGGACTTGCTTTAGGACTACTGAATGTGCTTTATGGGTGTGGTTGGAAATGTACTTTGTACCATTTCTGGCATGAATTAGATACCAAGGGGTGGTTGTCTCTGTAAGCTGGATCCTGAAGGACAGCAAGACCTGACCATATTACGTGACCACTTCTCGTTAATGTGACTGCTGATTTGCTTAGGGAAATTACCTGGCTGGCACAGATGACTGTCTTGGCATCATCTTATCTCCTAAATTCTTATTCCTGCTGACGTCTTCAGCCGATGTAAAAGTCGTGGTTTGTTTGGAGCTGAAACCTCTGTAGTATCAAACATTCGGTTTTTAAAACCAGTATACAGTGCTTGTAAGACACTGACTGCCCTGTGTGTTGTAACAACTTGGTAATGAAGCATATTAATAAGAGAGAAATTAGAAAATAGTCATGAAACTGGGATGTCATATTCACCTTATTCTTTATTTATGATGAGATTGGATGGAGACTATGGAGACTTTCAAATTCACTCTTTTCCGGGTGTACGTTGCTGTAAGGAGAGCAGTTGTGGCAGATAGATGCTTCAGACACTTCAGGAAGACGCTTATAAGGAGGTCCCCAACTTAGGAGGTAATGAGATCCCAAGAAGAGTGTCTTTCTAATACAGAGATAATACATTTACTGAACTTGAAAGGAAACTGGAAGGTCTGAATAAAAGTTTGCTATGGCTTCACTAAACTATAATGAGAAGATAATAGCCATGCAGATCCTTAAGGAAGCTGTTCGTAAACTCTGGATTTAATGTGCAGAAGCTATCTAAGATTACATCATCCTTACGTAAGACAGAGTGGGGCCATCGCAAGCAGTTAAAAAAGTAAATTGGTTCCCCAACTTTTGGAAATGTTTCAGGTTGTAGTTCTCCATGAAGAGCAGCGTGGGTCCATGGAGTCTCTGAGAGCAGGTCTGCTTTGTATTTATTCAGTAGGTTCTCTCTGTTCCGTACTGTGGATTGTCTCCACGTTAGGATACAGAATTCCATATTTCTGCTGAGGTATGAGATCTAGAGTATTATTTATGATGCTTTTCTGGACAAGTGCAAACGATTGGGATTCCATACAAGCAAGCTGTTATTTGGGCTATTAATATATTTTAATATGGCTTTGATTTAATCTTGCATGTAAATTAGTATTAGAAGAATGACAGAAGAGGGATACAGAAAACATTGTCTTTGATCTGCTAGATTACAGAAAATTGGATTATTTCTTTGACTGTCTTCTTAGATAATGCACTCAACAAGTTCTTGCTTTTTTTCCTGGTACATAACAAGGGTTTAGTCCTGGTTCCCCATCTGCAAAATTCTAACGTTGGATTCCAACACCGATAGATTTCCATTTGTGTTGATTTTAGAGCCAGCCGTCATCCCCTTACATCCCAGCGCAGCACCGAACGCAGAGTGTAACAGCACTGATGCGAGATGAAAGGCTTCTGTGTGGATTTTGTTTTGGACACCCCACAGCTGTGTTTTTTCGAGTCCTACAGATAGGAATAGGAGCAAGATCTAGTTTGCTGGTTCATCCAATGCATAGAAAGCTAAAAGCAAAGTCTCTGGGGTCCTTACTTCTACATAGACAGCACGGTGATACGATATTTCAAATTTTTGTTTTCCACAGGCAGTGATTTTGGTAATAGGAATTCCAGCCCGGATTAAAACATCTGCAGAGACTCTGAGGAGAGGACAGACCGAGAGAAAAACTGTTCATGAGGAGCATGTTCAGAAAAATCTTAACAATTTGTACTATATTGATAGAAATACTTGGAACTGAGCATTATAGGATGGAAAGTTTGGCACTGAAGCAGGCAATATCCATGGATGGATATTCATGGCCACATCGAAGGCTAGTTTTAGGCAGTTTTCCCATTGGTCAAGAACAGCCTGGTGTTTGCCCAGGAGTTTATCTTGTGACCTGTTCCTAGTTGGAGAGTGGCATTGTCCTGTCCTTGGTTGTGAATTGCTTGTCCATTGTCTGTCTGGGAGAGCAGCGCTTTCTAATTTCAAAGAAGAAAGAGAGGGCCTCTTACTTTAAAGCTTACTACTTTCACTGACATTATTTATCTTTCACTCTTCCTTGGAGTTCTAGATGCTGTCAGCTATCTGCAGTTTGGGAGGTGGAATAGAGGGGGTGGTAGGTGGATGCTGTTCATGCTTGTGTATTGTCTGTGCGAAGACCATGGTTTTGTCCTGCACACATCTCCTGTGATGTGTGTGGTTCTGAGATTGAAACAGCCACTTAATCCTTGCTTATGAAAGTCACAGCAAGCCAAACTTCTCGCCTACAGCTGGCTGAGATTCCAGAAGAGAGCCAGTGGCGATGGAGGACCTGTCTTTTGAGGGCAGGTATTTTTGCAGTGGCTGGATGGTTGTGATGCTTCGGAATAAGAAAGCAGAGATGAGCTCGTTAGCGAGGTGCAGGCGAGTGCCGTGCGGAAAGCGCTGCCAGCAGCAGCCCGTTACTGCAAGCGCTTTGCTGTTTGCCAAGAACAACAGTGCTGGTTTATTTCTGCAGCTACAAACACAATTCCTTTTATTCCGTTGTCCGGAGCTTTATCCAGTGAGCGAGAACATTTAAGGGTAATCCCATATGTCTGACCTAATGCCAATGTATGCGTTTGTGGCACCATCCAAGGAATTTCCATGGGCACTTGGTAGAAAGCTGGGAACCCACCTTTATAATCTGCAGATGAGAGGTTTATGGTCCCCAGAAGACGTGAAGTTCCACCTCTGTGCCTTTCTATGAGCTGTGCGCAGTTGTGATGCATTTTAAGGGCTTGAGATGTTTTGTTCTGACACTTACGGCTCTTGTTTTCTGTTTTTGTGCACCCAGTGTAGTAACTTTTTATAAATGAGCTTATGTCACATCTGTTGTATTTATTTTTATTTTTTTCATGATGATTAAACTCGTAAACTCATAGCATTGGTGTAATTGTGCATTTCAGATACATTGTGCTGTTCTATTAAGATACATTCTGCCAGTGTAATGTCTTTCCTTTCTTACGGATTCACACCGTAGACTATAATTGCTTTTTTTTTCTGATATAAACCTTTTTCTGTGTAAAATAATCTGAAAGGGAAATGTTAAAAGCTGATATATTTGTAGTGAATGAACCAGTTTTAGCAATGTGATTCCCTGCAACACCGTCTCACTCTCTCTTCTTGAAAATCGCTGTGTTGCAGGAGGCTATTGTGGTACATACTTTTATAGTTGGGAAACATTTTTCTTGTTATTTAATTCAGATGCTGACATAATGAGCGCCCTGCTGTAATGAATATTTGATGTGTTTATGCTAATATAAATGCCCAACTATCTTGCCAGTTCTCTTCAGCCTTTTTAACTTTTTAGACAACACTTTGGAGAGTGATGCAGTTTGTCTGCCCAACGCATTTTGATGAAAAGAGAGAATATTTTTACGGCCACTTAGTTAACAACTTCTAGAATTCATTTTTTTGTGGTCTTGGCTGTTATTCAGTGAGATTTTAACTTGAAATAGTCTCTTCAGACTCTCATGAGAGAATTGGGCCAGGATGAGTATCTGCAGTGTAGGGATGTAGGACTCATTACTCCCGTTTTCCTTTGTAGTCAGCAGAGGTAGGCACTTTTAGGCAAATTTCTTCGTTATATAATGCAATGCTATTGGAGCCTCAGGTGGAATAGTTTCTAGCAAAACACCACATCTTCTAATTAATTTGCTCGTGGAAGTGCTGAGTTATAACTAAAGTGCTCATAAGCAGTGAGTTTATAAATCAAAGGCTTGCTTTCACTCTTCTAATCTGGAGCAGATAATGCATTTCAAGAAAAATATGGTCCAACTGGAAACGGTCCAGAGAACAACGACGATAGCGATTGGAGGTCTAGGAAAGATAATCAGTGAGAAGGCAAATTTGAGTTGTTTGGCCTAAGGAAGAGAAGCTTGAAAGATAAGGTGATAAAGCTATTCAGTTATGTAAAAGGCTGCTGTGAATCAGAAGGTTGTAATCTGTTCTCCACGCCTGTGGTGGCTCGAACAAGCCAGTTAGATATTAGGGAAAAAGTTCTAAAGATACAGGTAGAGCAGTACTGGAACAGATGATCTCTGGGTCTTTACAGCACCCAACTTTACCAGTCTTTAAAATCAGGTTGGACAAACAGCTGTCAGAGATGGCAACAGATAATCCTACCTTGACACAGACTGACGGGCTCTGTTTTCTCTCCAGGATCTCCAAACCTGTTTGGGTTTTTTTTGTTTGTTTTTTTTTTTTTAAATGATTATTGATACAATACATGAATGACCCATAATGTGACCCAAATAGAGGGTGGTGCTTTAACTAAGGTTTCTAAAACTACATTCCATCATAGAATCACAGAATGGTTTGGGTTGGAAAGGACCTTCAAAGCCCATCCAGCCCAACCCCCCTGCAAGGAGCAGGGACATCTCCAACCAGATCAGGTTGCTCAGAGCCC
>JAAGAY010052069.1:1343-16003 GCA_011801015.1 Ardeotis arabs
TCCAGATGCTGAGGTCAGCCGTGCTCTTCTCCCTCCCGCCGCCGCCGCTGCCGCCTCCCCCGCCACGCTCGGCCCCCCACCCCGATTTGCCAGCGACCCCGGATCCCCCACTTGCTCCCTGTGTCCCGCGGCACCCCGAAGCGATAGTTATTGGGATTTGGGGATGAGAGGGAGGAGAAGGGTGCCCAACGCTGGCACCCCTTGGCGTCGGCGCTAGGTGCCAGCCTGGAGCATGGGGGTAGGAGGTGGCCTGGGTGCCTGGTGGCATGGGGCATAGATGTGGGTGAGAGAGGTGCAAACAAACTTGGGGGACCCAGGAGGGCGCCTGTCTGGCATTTGGGGTGATGGGCGCCAGGAGTTGATGGGCATCCAAGAGCCAATGGGCACCCAAGAGCCAAAAGGCATCCAGGAGGCACTGGGCACCCAGGAGCTGATGGGTACCCAAGAGCTGATGGGCACCCAGGAGCTGATGGGCACCCAGTAGCCATTGGGCATCAGGAGCTGATGGGCACCAGGGACCAATGGGCACCTTAGAGCCAAAGGGCATCCGGGAATTGATGGGCACCCAGGAGCCAAAGGGCACCCAGGAGCTGATGGGCATCCAGACCTCCATGTGGACCCACAATTCTGGGGGCACCAGAAGCCAAGAGACATCCGGGAGCCAAAAGGCACCCAGGAGCTGATGGATACTCAGAAGCTGATGGATGACCAGGAGCCATCTTGGAGTCCATGGGCACCCAGGAGCTGATGGGCACCCAGGATCTGGCAACATCAAGGAGCTTATGGGCACTCAGGAGCTGTTGGGCACCTAGAAGCCAACAGAGACCTAAGAGTCCATGGGCACCCAGAAGCCAATGGGCACCCAGAGTCCACGGGCACTCAGATTCCATGGGCACCCAGGAGCTGATGGATGCCTGGGATGCAACAAGTACCAGGAATCCACGGGCACCCATGAATCCGCAAGCACCCAGGAGCTGATGGACACCCAGGAGGTAACAGACAAGAGCTTATGGGCCCTCAGGAGCCCACGGGCACCCAGAGTCTGTGGGCACTCAGAAGCCAATGGGCTTCCTATGGGCACCGAAGAGCTGACGGATGGCCAGCATCCAACAGGTACCCAGAAGTCCATGGACACCCATGAATCCACATGCAACCAGGAGCTGGCAGACACCCAGGAACTGACGGGCACCCAGGAAATGACGGGCACCCAGGAGTCCATGAGCACCCAGGAGTGATGAGCACCCAGGAGCTCATGGGCACCCAGGAGCCAACAAGTATCAGGAGTCCATGGGTGCCCACAAATCCACGAGCATCCAGGAACTGACAGATACCCAGGAGCTGATGGACACGTAGGAGCTGATGGGCACCCAGGAGCCAACGGGCACCCAGGAGTCCATGGGCACCCAGGAGCCAGGAGCCCTGAGCAGCCTGTGCCATGCCCCTACCTCAGCCCTTTTGATGGCCCCCCCCCAGTCCTGGATCCACGCCCTTGGCAGCAGCCTGGGTGCACCCACCAGGAGAAGTCCCCCTTTGTACCCACATCAGCCTCCATCCCCAGCGTCACCCATACCGCATGGACACCCAACCCCACAGCAGGTCCCCTTGTCCCACATGGCTGCAACTGGGGCAGCAGGAAGCTGGCGGGGGGGTGGGAAACATGGACCTCACCAGGAACACCCACATCCCACGTCACATCACGGCGAGGCGAGAGGTGACGCCTTCCGTCGTGTCATTGTCACGGTGGTACCCTGGGGGGAGGGGAGCAAAAAAAGGACATTTTTGGATTCTACTGACCTGCTCTGGGTTCGGACGACCAAGGGACGAGTCCCCTCTCCGCTTACTGAGGCTCTGAGCCATCTACATCCCATCTCACTGGGGTTTTGGGCAACCAAAAAGAAAAAGAAAAGGACCCAAACTGATCCCCTACCGCTAGCGACGGCGTTTCTGCCGAGGGGTCAGGATGAAACCCTTCCAAAAAAAAAGAAAAAAAAAAAAAAGGCAAGAAGAAGGATGCCAAATCAGGGCAGGCCGACGAGTCTGCTGCTACTCCAGCTAAAAAAAGCAGGAAACCATATCCCAGCTTGGAGATGCCAATCTTCCCATGCAAACAACTCCCTTCTTGTTTTTTTTGGAGAGTACCGGCGGGCTCGGGAACGGGTGCTCACAAATAGCAACTCCACATTCTCCAGCCCCAGGAACCACGTGGGGACGCTGAGGTCCCCACGTCAGGATGGTGGTTCCTCCAGAGAGGACCTGGTGGTGGCTGTCCCCATATTGGGATGGTGGCTCCTCCAGAGAGGACCTGGTGGTGGCCGTCCCCTTGTCGGGATGGTGGCTTCTCCAGAAGAGACTTGGTGGTGGCCATCCCCCCGTTAGAATGGTGGCTTCTCTGGAGGGGACCTGGTGATGGTCTCTCTCCCATTGCGATGGTCACTCCTCTGGAAGGGAGCTGGCTGTATCCTCATCTGGATGATGGCTTGTCTGGAGGGAACTTGGTGGTGGCTGACCCCATGTCAGCATAGTGACTCCTCCAGGAGGGACCTGGCGGTGGCAATCCCCATGTCAGGATGGTGACTTCTCTAGAGGGGACCTGGTGGTGGTCGTCCCCTTGTCAGGATGGTGGCTTCTCTGGAGAGGACCTGGTAGTGGCTGTTCCCATGTTGAGATGGTAGCTTCTCTGGAGGGGACCTGGCGGTGGTCATCCTCAAGTCGGGATGGTGGCTCCTGGTGGTGGCCACCACCGCAGATGTCCTGTCCCCAGCACATCCCTGCAGAAGCGTCCTAGTGGGGTTCGTTGGTGTCTTGGATGTCACCGGTGGGGTGGAAGGTCGTGGCGGCCATCCCCTAGTTCCCAAAAAGGGACGCACCCAGGGACTCTGGGATATCGCAGGACATGGGGGTCACACAAGCCCAACGTGTTCCTGTCATCAACCCTTCTACTCCTCAAATTAAAGAGATTCAACTTAAAATAATCGGTGTAAGGCACAGAGGGACACGCAGCTTGGGGACAACCCCCACTGGCAACCAGCAACAACGGTCACGGAGCAACTGGTCCCACTGCGGGCAGGGACTGGGCAGCCTCGGACCAGCCCCCTGTCCCCCGGAAGCCCAGCAGCTCCGACGGGAGTTTGGATGAAGCGCGAGTTACTGGAATTTTTTTACCCAGATGCTGATTTTCGTTCTCGCTCCCATTGGTCGGGCCGCAGTTCCCAAAGACCCAAAAGCAAACATGCTATTTTTAGAGAAGAGTTCATTTACTGGAGCCATTCCCTTTGAAATTCCTCACCCATCCTCTCCATGGAAACCGAGGGAGCCCGGAGAAACAGCCCCACCGGGACCAACCATCAGAGCTTTAAAAAGAGCCATGTTGAGGGAGAGGGGGTGGAAGTGGCTGATTTTTCTTCTCCGGACACATCCTGGTCTGGAAACACCATGGTGGAAATCACAATGTATTTGGTTTCGTGCCCAAAGCTGGGCTTGATGCCTTCAGGAGGAGATGTCCTGGAAGATGGACCATGCCTGCTCTGAAAATCATGCCTGAATGGCTAGTGGCGCCTGTTGTTTTGGAAGGGTGGTGGGGATGGGTGAAGGTGGACAGGTGGAGGCGGATGGCTGGATGGGTGGGTGGAGATGGATGGAGGTGGGAGGAGATGGATGGAGCTGGATGGAGATGGGAGGAGATGGATGGAGATGGGAGGACATGGATGGAGAGGGATGGAGATGGATGGAGAGGGATGGAGATGGGAGGAGATGGATGGAGATGAGTGGAGATGGGAGGAGATGGAAGGAGATGGATGGAGAGTGATGGAGCTGGATGGAGATGGGAGGAGATGAATGGAGAGGGATGGAGATGGGAGGAGATGGATGGAGATGAGTGGAGATGGGAGGAGATGGATAGAGATGGAAGGAGATGGATCTAGAGTGATGGAGCTGGATCGAGATGGGAGGAGATGGATGGAGAGGGATGGAGATGGATGGAGATGGCAGGAGAAGGATGGAGATGGATGGAGAAGGGAGGAGATGGGTGGAGATGGGAGGAGATGGATGGATGGACAGACAGATGGATGCATGGAGAGGGATGGAGATGGGAGAAGATGGAGATGGGAGGAGACAGACGGAGATGGGTGGAAATGGGAGGAGACAAATGGAAATGGGAGGAGATGGGTGGAGAGGGATAGAGATGGGTGGATGGAGGTGGATGGGTGGAGGGAGGTGGATGGGTGGAGGGAGATTGGTGGCTAGAGATGGATGGATAGATGGATGGAAGGAAGGAAGGAAGGAAGGAAGGAAGGAAGGAAGGAAGGAAGGAAGGAAGGAAGGAAGGAAGGGAGTGTCTTCCCCTGCTTTCCAGGGGAAAGTCCTGGGAGAAGGGGAAGAAACTTCACAGACCAAACCCCAGTGCTGCCCCACCTCATCTTCCCTCCTGCAACGGCACCACCTTCTCCACCCTGAATTTAGGAGAAATCCCTGCTGCTGCTCCCAAGCTGCTGCGCCAGACAGGCGACGGAGCTCAGCGACAAAGCCACATCAAGCAGAGACCTCGGTGCATCACCATCATCCCTCCTGTCACGTCGGGATCGGCATCCGTGGGAAACCTCCCGCTTGGGAAATATCCCTGGGAACGGCTCTCCATCCCATAACCCTTGCAGGGATGGACTAACGCTGTGGCAACGAGACCGGGAAGCTCTGAGCCTCCATCCCAGCTGAGTTTGGCAGGAGGGTACCAACGCGTACATCTCGGAGATGCCGTCCTGCACGAGCAGATCCGAGATCCGGGCAGGCTGCCGGGAAACGCAGAGCAGCTTGTGCAACGCGTACGGCGTGAGGGTGCAGCCCTGCACCATCCCCGTGCATTGCTGCGTGTGTGCTGCGGCAGCACCCATGTCTCCGTGCACCGCTGCGCGCTGAGCGCCCCGGATCTATCCTTGCACCCCAGCACCAGGGACCTCCTCGTGCACCCCAACACTACAGACCTTCCCGTGCAGGGGACGCGTGTGCACACCAGCACCAGAGGTTTTCCTGCACAGGGATGCACATGGACAGCAGCACCAGGGATCTCCCCGTGCACGTGCACCCTTGCACCAGTGTCCCAGCACTAGGGACATCCCCGTGCACCCCCGCACCAGGGACCTCTCCGTGCACCCCTGCACATGCACACCAGCACCAAAGCCTTCTCTGTGCACCCCTGCATGTACGCCCCCGCACCACGGATCTCCTCGTGCACCCCTGCAACCACAGACCTCTCTGTGCACCCCTCCTGCACGTGCACCCCAGCACTAGGTACCTTCCCATGCACCCTTGCATGGGCACCCCTGCAGCAAGGATCTCCTCGTGCATGCCAGTGCTGCAGACCTCCCTGTACAGGGATGCACGTGACAGCAGCACCAGGGATCTCCCTGCGTCCCCTCGCACGCGCTCCCTTGCACCAGCACCCTGGCACCAGGGACCTCCCCATGCACCCCTGCATGGGCATCCCTGGACCAGGGACTTCTCCGTGCACCCCTGCACCAGGAACCTCTCCATATTCCTCTGCACGTGCACCCCTGCAGCAGGGATCTCCCCGTGCACCCCTGCATGTGCACCCTTGCACCAGTACCCTGGCACTGGGACATCTCCATGCACCACTGCACGTGCACACCAGCACCAGGGACCTCCTCACGCACCCCTGCATGTGCACCCTTGCACTAGGGACCTCTCCATGCACCCCTGCACATACAGCCCTGCACCAGGGACCTCTCCACGCACCCCTGCATGGGCACCCCTGGCCCAGGGACCTCCCCGTGCACCCTTGCACGTGCACCCCGGCACCCGCGCAGGACCAGGGGTCTCTCCGCAGGCTGGAAGCGAAGCTGGCGCCGAACCCGTCCCAGCCTCCCACCCTCACCGCAGCCCCGGCGTCCCGCCAAGAGCCTGACCTTCGGGCCAGGCGGCCGCGGGCCAAGGCCAACCCCCGGCCCCAAGCTCAGCCCAGCGCTAACTGTCTCGCTCCGGGGCCGGATTGTGCCCCACAGTCACTGTCGCAGGGCCGCGGGGTGCTACCCTGGGGCGTTCGGGCTCAAAGGGGACCAGACATCATCTGCGTCGCCCAAGGGTGTTCAAAATCCTGGCACTGGGGAAGGGAAGGGGCAAAAATGGGCAGAGTTCCAGAGATTTGGGCTGGTTCACCCCCCTCAAGGTGTGCTGCTCGGCCCTGTGCCGGTGGTCCCAGCGTCGGTCACATCACCTGCGGGTTCCCCCGATGCCAGCCAACTCCTCCTCGCTTCATCCCACCTCCAACCTCCCTCCGAAGGGCAGCGGGGGCCACCTGCGTGCCTCAGTTTCCCCCCTCCCAGTTTCACGGAGCACGGCGGAGCCAGAGGAGTAAAAACCAGCAAAGCATCGGCGCAGGCACCGGGAGAGGAAAGCCAGGATTTACCCGTCCCCATCCTCCCCCCGCCATGGCTTTAATTATAGATTTCCAGTAACGCCAAAAAATGAGAAAACTCCCAGCCACGGCCCAAAACCTGGTTTCTGTGGAGATTTAAGGAAAGGGAACAGGAGGATAAACAGGTCCAAAGATGCCAAACGTTGGCCAGCGCGCGGATCCGGCCCCCGAGCTGTCCCCGAAGTGAGGACGAGCTTCTGAAGGACGAACCACGAGCTCGGAGGGAGGACGCACGGGAGGGACGGGACGGTTTTTACGCAAGCGTCCCTGGGAACGTGACCCTGATGTTTCCCCTCCGGGAATCCCTCTCCACCCCCGATGATTTTTTTCGGGGTGCGGCTGCTCCACTCGGGGAGCGGCAGGTGGGGAAGGCAGCGGCTGGGGCGCCGGGGGGGCCACGTTCCCACGACTCCTCCGCTCCCGCGAGGTGCTATATTTAAATCAATATTTTCCCGTTTAATCCGAACTGCTGCTAAGTCAACAAACAGAGTGTGGCAGTGAACATACCTAATTTTCCACCCTGGCCTGGATGCAGCCACGGGGAAAAGAAAGATGCAAGGGGTTGCCAGCCTGGCATCCTGCTCATGCCTTCACTGGGATCCCAAATTCACCCCAAATCCACCTTTGCTCGGTGCCAGGCTGCCGCACATGCGTGTGCATGGGTGTGCGTTCGCGTCCTGCCCATCCCAGTGACTCATGGGATGCTGGAGGCAGAAAAACTTCTCTGTCTTGAGTTTTTGGGGTTGGTTTTTTTTTTTTTTCTTCCTTTCTTGAAATCATCCTTTCTTCCCGTGGCCCCCACACCGTGCGCCGGAGCGGGACGTGCTGCTAACGGCTCCTGGGGAATTAAAAGTCTTGTGGCCGGCATCAGACACAGGGTGAAGGAGCTCTTCTGCACCCAGGACGGCTTGGCCGGCTCCAGTCCCACAGAGGATCGCTGGAAAGCACCCAGGACAAACAGTCCTGCTGCCGAGGGAGAACAGCACGTTACCTCTTCCAGCCGGGACACGTCGGGCGGTCGGATCCAGCAAAATGCCGGCACGGCAGCGCTTACCTCCATCAAAGCCACCTCCAAACCATGGGGGCTGGGAAAAAATCTTGGGGGACAACACTACAGGGATGCTGGACCCCAAAAGAACATTTTGGAGGAATGATGCTGCAGGGATGATGGTCCCCAAAATGTATTTTGGGGGAATGATGCTGCAGGGATGATGGTCCCCAAAAGAATATTTTGGAGGAATGATGCTGCAAGGATGATGGTACCCAAAAGAATAATTTGGAGGAATGATGCTGCAGGGATGCTGGACCCCAAATAAATATATTGGGGGAATGATGCTGCAGGGATGCTGGACCCCAAAATGATATTTTTAGGGGAATGATGCTGCAGGGATGCTGGTCCCCAAATAAATATTTTGAGGGAATGATGCTGCAGGGATGCTGGACCCCAAATAAATATTTTGGGGGAATGATGCTGCAGGGATGCTGGTCCCCAAATAAATATTTTGGGGGAATGATGCTGCAGGGATGATGGTCCCCAAAAGAATATTTTGGGGGAATGATGCTGCAGGGATGCTGGACCCCAAAAGAATATTTTGGGGGAATGATGCTGCAGGGATGATGGTCCCCAAAAGAATATTTTGGGGGAATGATGCTGCAGGGATGATGGTCCTCAAAAGACTTGGGAACCCCATTATTAATCCCTTCCCAGCATCATCTGTTGGAGACAGACACTGGGATGGATGGACCATCACCGTGACGCGGGACGGATGCCGCGATGCCCCGAAAACCCCACGCAGCGATGACCGCTTCCCCGAGCAGATGGCCGACCTCGCGACGCCAGCACTTTCCATTGAGTTAGAGAGGGGGGAAAAAAATAAATAAATGAAAAATAAAGCTTATTTCTTCGCCGTTGGTCGGGAAGCACGTAAATCTCCGCTCCCAGCCAGCCATCCTGGTGCCAAGTTATATCCGGTCCTCGATGCTCTCGCCTATAATTAAAGCAACTCCCTTGCAGGGCTCGGTCCCCCTCCGCCCCCCCAGCCCCGGCTGGTGCCATCTGAAATAAAACATCCCAGCTCTGCTATATAATAAATCAAAAAGAGAAATAAAAAAATAAAATAAAAAAATCCTGGTTTCAGTTATGTTATGGCTGCAGCACAAAGAAATTCAAAGGCAGGAGAGAGATTTGAAGATACAGCTGCGGCGTTGCCCTTAAAAGGGAAAATTCGCACCCTCAGCGCCGAGGCCGGCGGGTTCAAGCAAGGTGAGGAGCAGCATCCCCGGGGTCCGGCCCTGGAAGGTGGTCCATGTCCTCATGGTGATGCTCGGCCAAACTGGGCTCCCAGTCGCCAAGCTCGGTGCTGGAGTTGGCAAAAATCCACCCGAAATGATCTCAAAGCAACTGGGGTTGGGGGGGTCAGCAGAACATCCCTGATACTGGGACCATCATGGGGTGAGCACCATCCCTGGAGCACCACGGGGAGCTTCCCGAAAAATAAAACTCTCTTTATAAATGATGAATAAAAGCCATATATTATGTAAACTTAAAATATTAATAATTTAGTAGGAGACATTTCTTTATAAAGAAAACACCGCCGGGTGCAGTGCCTCACGTCGGGTGACGTCCCCGAGGTGCCACCAGCCGCAGCCCCAGGAGGTTCCTCGTTACCCCGCTTAATTATAACGCTTGGTGCTCCAATAGCACTTGTCACCCTGAGATCAGAGATGACAAGCACCTCACTCTGAACTGGTACATGGGGAAAAAAAGCTGCAAAATTCACCCAAAACTATTTCCAAGGATATTTTATGCTGGAGCCAAGAGTTCCCCACTCTTGGCCACCAATGGCTGTTCTCTGGCAATGGGGACAACAGCTGGAGAAGGAGCTGGATGGGGGGCAGAGGTCCCCAGGAGAATATCTTGAGGGAATGATGCTGCAGGGATGCTGGACACCAGGAGAACATCTTGGGGAAAAGATGCTGTGGGAATGCTGGATCCCAAGAGAATATCTTGGGGGGATGATACTGTGGGGATGACCGAACCCAAGTGAACATCTTGGGGGGGATGAAGCTGTGGGAATGCTGGACCCCAAGAGAACATCTTGGGGGGATGATATTGTGGGGATGGTTGACACCAGGAGAACATCTTGGGGAATGATGCTGTAGGGATGACCAACCCCAAAAGAATATTTTAGGGGCATGATGCTGTAGGAATGCTGGACACCAGGAGAATATCTTGGGGGAAAGATGCTGTGGGAATGCTGGACCCCAAGAGAACATCTTGGGGGGATGATACTGTGGGGATGGTTGACACCAAGAGAACACCTTGGGGGAATGACCCTGTGGGAATGCTGGACCCCAAGAGAATATGTTAGGGGGGATGATACTGTGGGGATGCTGGACACCAGAAGAACATCTTGGGGAATGATGCTGTAGGGATGACCAACCCCAAAAGAATATTTTAGGGGCATGATGCTGTAGGAATGCTGGACACCAGGAGAATATCTTGGGGGAAAGATGCTGTGGGAATGCTGGACCCCAAGTGAACATCTTGGGGGGATGATACTGTGGGGATGACTGACCCCAAGAGAATATCTCGTGGGGGATGATGCTGCCGGGATGACTCACCCTAGAGAATATTTTAGGGGCACGATGCTGTAGGAATGGTTGACCCCAAGAGAATATCCTGGGGGGATGATGCTGCAGGGGTGCCAGACCCCAGGAGAATATCTAGGTGGGATGATGCTGTAGGGATGCTGGACCCCAAGAGAACATCTTGGGGGAATTATGCTGTGGGGATGTTGGACCCCGAGAAAGTATTGTGGGAGAACGATGCTGCAGGGTGCTGGATCCCAGGAGAACATCTTGAGGGGGTGACGCTGTAGGGATGACCAACCCCAAGAGAATATCTCGGTGGGATGATGCTGTAGGGATGACCGACCCCAAAAGAATATTTTAGGGGCATGATGCTGTAGGGATGCTGGACACCAGAACATCTTGAGGGAACGAGGCTATGGGAATGCTGGATCCCAAGAGAACATCTTGAGGGGATGATGCTGCAGAGGTGATAGACCCCAAGAGAAATTTTGGGGGGATGATGCTGCAGGAATACTGGATACTAGGAGAACATCTTGGGAGGGGGATGATGCTGCAGGGATGACCGACCTCAAGAGAATATTTTAGGGGCCTGATGCTGTAGGGATGCTGGACACCAGGAGAACACCTTGGGGGAATGCTGCCGCAGGGATCTGGATTTTGAGTGCGTGCAAAGGAAAACCCCCTGCTCCGTGCAGCTCTACCCCGGCCAGCAAGGGTTACACCGCCGGGCTCGGCCCCAGGGACTTCACGCTTGGCTGCAGGCGGCTGTTGGAAGGGAACGGTCCAGCCCGTCCTCTTAAATCGGCATCAAAGCGGGGCGAGAGAGCCCTGCCAGCCCCGTTCCCGCAAGCTCTCGGCTCGGCCCCCGCGGGAATGGGTATTTCTGGGCTTCGCCCAGAGCTATTAAAAGCCCCGTGGGTGCCGGCGCTGCTGCGCCGCAGGAGGAGGTGGCACTTTCAAGAGCTCCCCAGTACAAATAACCGGACAGATGGGAACCCAAGTCCATCTTCAAACAACAATTGAGGGGCCGGCGATGCCGAAAACCCACCCTGGGAAAGACCCCAAAGCACACGGCCGCGCTTCGGGACAAGCAAACCACCTTTGCATCCCCCACGCAGCGCTTATTCTTCCACGGACAGGATAAAACTTTACCCATCAATAAAATATTCAGTGCACACAAGAATATTTTTCTCACTTTTTCCCCTGTTGCCAGCATGGCAAAGCCCATCATCCCAGGTGGAGGGATGGTGATTTTTTGGGGGGGAATATGCCAATTTGCTCGATAAGGGGTATGACACGGGGAATTCCAAGCACAAGGACCATTTAAGCCTTCCCCACCAAGGAAAAGACAATTTTTGGTTCAGCATCTCAGGGCTCGTCAAGAACACACCCGTTAAGCAGGACCTGGAGATGCCATATATAAAAATAGCATATAATTTATATGCATAAAAAATAATCTTCCACCAAAATTTGGTGCTACTTAACCCAAAAGCTGCTTCTTCCCACCCAAAAATCATTTTTTTACTGGGGGAGCTGCTCCTACAAACAGGAGCTCATCCCTTTGCAACCACCGGAAAGGGATGGGAAGGCTCTTGGCCATCCGGCAGCACATCCGTGGGTGGGAATTTGTCCCCTACGAGGGACACGCCACCTCAAAGCCACCAGAGCTTTGGAGGGGTCACGTACCCCGTGAAACAAAGGCGTTTTTAGGATGGATGGGCACTTACCACCTGCGGCTTGGTCCTGGGGCCGTGTTCGTCGGGCGGTCGTGGGCACCGGGGTAGCCGAGGCGGTGGGGCGGTGGGCGGAGAGCGGGGTCCATCCCCAGGACCGGGGGATGTGTCACCTGAGTTGAGGGCCAGCATGTACCGCTTGGTGACATCCTCCAGCGAAGGGGGTTGGAGGGTCGGGAAGGATTTGCCGGGTGAGCGGCTGGCAGCTGGCGTCGGGAGGTGGCTGTGGTGGCCGGAGGGGACGAGTGGCTCGGAGACGGTGATGGGGACAAAGGTGGCGGGCTCGCTGGTGTGACGGACATGCTTGGTGGCCGGGCGGCTCTTGGCGAGGACGGTAGGTGCCGGCGGCGGTTGGTTTTCCTGATGAGCTGCACGGTTGGAGCGCTTCTTGGAGCTGCGCCGGGCGATGCGAGGGGACAAAACATCAGCCAACTTGGGGTCAAAGCCATAACCGCGGCCGGTGCCCGGCACTGCTGGTTGTGCCGAGAGGATGGGCTCGCTGCTGGATGGTGGGATGCTAGGCTCTAGCTCGCTGATGACCTCACCGGGGCCTTCGAAAGCGCCGGCTGGCAGCTCACCGCGGCGGCTGGGATCGCTCAATGACTTCTTCTTGATGGTCTTGCCGTTGCCTTTCTCATCAACGAGCTTAGCCATGGCGCCGGGCTGGCTGACGATGGTTCGGATGAGGCTGCTGTAGTCCCGCGGCCCATCGCTGCCGAGTGACAGGTCGCTGCCGGCGCTGCCCGCGCTGCCCGCCATGGCGGCGGGTTGAGGGATGCCCGCCTTGGCGCTCAGCGAGCCCAGGAGGTTGCTGTCGACGGAGAAATTCTTCGCCTCCTCCGCCACCGAGCATCTCCGGTGGGGCATGGGGTCACTCAGGGAGCGGTAGGGCTCAGTGCCACTTTCGCTGCCACCCTCCATCCCATTGGTACCCGCCGAGGGGAACTTACGGCGGCGGCGCAAGCTGCCGGGGGTGCTCGGTGTCTCGGATTTGCCAGCTGGGACGTCTTCAACCGCTGCTCCCGGGTGAGCGGGCAGTGGCGTTTCGGTGTCACCGGCTGCTGGCCCGGCATTGGGCAGTGTCCAGGTGTCCACGGCTTCATGCAGGTCTTGGAAGGGCATCCCCACGGGCTCCGGTTCCGTGACGATGCCCTCATCCGTCACGCTTGACTCGTGACCCGATAGCTCCTCCACGGATTTCCTGCGAGCGAGGTTCTCCTCTGACTCCACTTCCTTCAAACACCGCGTGCTCTCTGTCCGTCCCCGAAGGGTCACGTCCGTCGTCCCTGTCGGTGCCACCACCTCGGCACCCTCCACACCTCCGCTGTCCTTCTGCTCGGCCGCAAAGCCGTAGTCCTGCTGGGAACCCATCCTGTTGATATTCTCAAAGACCTGCCTCGCCTCCTGGATGTACTGGTCCTGGATGACCATGGGGAGAGCATCCTCATCCCCCCGCCGTCCCCCATCCGAAGCCACGCGGTCCTGGCTGTCAGCGGTGGCCAGGAGGAGCTCGGAGGAGCTCTGCTTCATGGTGCTCTGTAGGAAAAGCCGCCGCGTCCCCGATTTTTCAGAGCAGGTGAAGGACTTGGCGCGACGCAAAGTGGCCGTCAGGTCCTTGAGCGTTGGCCGCTCACCCGGCGCCCAGCGGTTGGGGGACTGAGCGGTACCGTGGCTGCCCGAGGAGGGGTTGGCGATGCCGGAGCAGCCGTCGGAGCCCGCATCAAGGCCGATCCTCACCCCTTTCTTCTTCACTTTCAGCTCTGAGAGGTCTGATTTGAGGAAACTGAGGAGCGTCAGGGTCTCGGTGGCGATGTCAGGGTTGGACAAGGACTTGCGGTGCTTGGCTCGCTCCGTGTCCAGCCCAGGCTGGTGCGGGCTCTCACTCCCAAAGTCCGGTTTTGCCTTGGCCGTGCCCTGCGGCAGCTTGGGCCGGACGCGGACCACCGGCTGTCCCCAGGCCAGGCCATCGCTCGTCCCGAAACTGGGTGATCGATAGACGCCGTAACCCGCCTGGAGAGTTCGTCCTTGGTTGGGCCAACAGATCCCAAACTGTTCCTCCTCCTTCAGCGTCTCCGTGCTGGAATAACGACTGCTGCTCCGCGACCCGCTGGGGCTGCCGAAGGGCAGGATGTTCACCTTGGAGACACGGGCCACCACGGGCAAGGGATGCCGGGGGACCACCCTCCCGCAGCCTTCAGCCTCGACATCGCCGCCATCCGTCGGGCTCTCCCAACCACCACTCTCCTTCTTCTTCTTCCGGGCGACGCGGTGACGGTGGGCGCCGGTTTGCCCTTCGCCTTCGCTGCCTGACGAAGCGCGGGGAGAGGGAGACGCCGCCGTTTCATCTTCGCCGTTGGAACGGGGTGACGGGGAGGAGGAGGGTGGTTGCGGTCGAGCCGAGTTATGCCAGGAATGCGGGCCGGGCTCCGGCGGAACTCCGAAGGGAGAACGGAGAGCCGGGTGCGGGACACGGCTGCGGGGCGGCGGCGGCGGCGGAGCTCCCCGCTCGTTCCCGTTCCTATTCCCCGTTTGGTTTCCCATTCCGATCCCATTCCCTTTTCCATTCCCGCTTCCAACTGTGGGTTGCCGGTAGCTTTCGCCGAAGAGTTTCCGCATCGCCGGGACGCTGGGCCAACGCGGTGGCTCCGCGTTTAAACCCGGGCCCGGCGACGACGACGACGACGGCGACGACGATGAGGGTGGAAGAACCGGAGACGGTGATTGAACCCCGGCATGAACCGGGCCCGTCGGCTCGGTAAAACGGAGGGAAAGCTGCCGTACCGATGGGGCCAGGCTGCTAAAAACCCGGCCCGGTTGTTGCTCCGCGATCGACGCTGAAACTTTCCTACCCGGGAAGAAGGAGGAGGAGGAGGAGGAGGAGGAGGAGGAGGAAGGCGGGGAGGAGGCGG
>JAAGAY010052118.1:1036-21867 GCA_011801015.1 Ardeotis arabs
CAGTTCCCCACCAGTGCTGCTCTGTGCCTCTCCCGGTACAGATCTGTTGCTTCCCCAGTGCTCCCAGTTCCCCCCCAGTGCTCCCAGTGTGGCTCTGTGCCTCTCCCGGTACAGATCTGTTGCTTCCCCAGTGCTCCCAGTTGCCCTCCAGTACCGCACCAGTGCTCCCAGTGCCACTCTCTGCCTCCCCCAGTGCCTCCAGTATCACACCAGTGCTTCCAGTGCAGCTCTCTGCCTACACCAGTGCTCCCAGTGCCGCTCCCTGGCTCCCCCAGTGCTCCCAGTTCCCCCCCAAGTTCCTCCCAGTTCCTTCCAGTGCTCCCAGTGTGGCTCCCAGTCCCCTCTCAGCGCTCCCAGTGCAGTCCCAGTGCCACTCTCAGTTCCCCCCCAGTGCTCCCAGTGCCCTCTCACTGCTCTCCCAGTGTTCCCAGTGTGGAACCCTGGCTCCTCCCAGTGCTCCCAGTGTCACTCCAGTACTCCCACTACCTATCCCTGGCCACTCCCAGTGCTCCCAGTATCCCCCACAGTGCTCCCAGTGTCGCCCCCTGCCTTCCCCCAGTGCTCCCAGTGTGAATCACTGGCTCCCCCCAGTGCTCCCAGCGCCACACCAGTGCTCCCAGTGCACCTTCACGCCTCCCCCAGTGCTCCCAGTGTGGCTGACTGGCTCCCCCCAGTGCTCGCCCAAGTGGCCCCGCCCCTTTAACCCATAACCCGTTGAACTGGGAGCGCTGGGAGGAACTGGGAGCGCTGGGAGGAACTGGGAACACTGGAGGGGGATACTGGGAGTGCTGGAGGGAACTGGGAGTGCTGGGAGGGGAACTGTGGGCTGAAGTGGGAGCGCTGGGAGGAACTGGGAGCACTGGAGGGGGATACTGGGAGTGCTGGAGGGAACTGGGAGTGCTGGGAGGGGAACTGTGGGCTGAACTGGGAGCGCTGGGAGGAACTGGGATCACTGGAGGGGGATACTGGGAGTGCTGGGCAGGGAACTGTGGGCTGAAGTGGGAGCGCTGGGAGGAACTGGGAGCACTGGAGGGGGATACTGGGAGTGCTGGGAGGGGAACTGTGGGCTGAAGTGGGAGCGCTGGGAGGAACTGGGAACACTGGAGGGGGATACTGGGAGTGCTGGAGGGAACTGGGAGTTCTGGGAGGGGAACTGGGCTGAACTAGGAGCGCTGGGAGGAACTGGGAACACTAAAGGGGGATACTGGGAGTGCTGGAGGGAACTGGGAGTGCTGGGAGGGGAACTGGGCTGAACTAGGAGCGCTGGGAGGAACTGGGAACACTAAAGGGGGATACTGGGAGTGCTGGAGGGAACTGGGAGTGCTGGGAGGGGAACTGTGGGCTGAACTGGGAGCGCTGGGAGGAACTGGGAGCACTGGAGGGGGATACTGGGAGTGCTGGAGGGAACTGGGAATGCTGGGGAGGGAATTGGGAAGAACTGGGAGGGGACTGGGAGCACTGGGAGGGGACTGGGAGCAGCACTGGGAGTGCTGGAAGGCAACTGGGAAAAGCGGAGGGAGCTAGAGTTCTGCACTGGAAGAACTGGGGCTGCACTGGGAGAAGCGTGGAGGATACTGGGAGCGCTGAGAGGGGACTGGGAGCTGCGCTGGGAGCACTGGAGGGAACTGGGAGGAAGTGGTGAGGAAGTGGGATCAGTGGGAGGAGTTGGGGTTCCACACTGGGAACGCTGGGGTGACACTGAGGGCACTGGGAGGAGGCAAGGAGCTGCACTGGGGGTGAACTGGGAGCACTGGGGTGACACTGGGAGCACTGGGAGGAGGCAAGGAGCTGCACTGGGGGTGAACTGGGAGCACTGGGGTGACACTGGGAGCACTGGGAGGAGGCAAGGAGCTGCGGGGGGGGACTATGAGGGGAGGGCACCGGCCTGGCCCAGCCCCCGTGGCCGCGGGTCTCCACCAGTGTCCCCCCCCCACCCCGAGCTCCGTGACCACCTTGTCAGGGGGTGCAGTGCCCCCCAAACGCCACGGTCACCCCATCGGGGGGCTCCAGTGACACCCCCCACGGCCGGGGGGTCCATCAATGCTCCCCAAACCCCACGGTTACCCCCTCGAGGGGCTCAGTGCCCCCCCAGGCCCCTCTCAGGGGGCTCCACTGACACCCCCCACGGCCGGGGGGCTCCATCAATGCCCCCCAAACCCCACGGTTACCCCCTCGAGGGGCTCAGTGCCCCCCCAGGCCCCTCTCAGGGGGCTCCACTGACACCCCCCACAGCCGGGGGGGGGGGCTCCTGCGGTTCCGTTCCCCCTCATTTATTGGGGAGGCGGCTCCTCGATGGCCCCCAACGCCAAGCAAGAGGGGAACCAACCTCCTGGCCCCCCCTTCCTCGCCTCCTCATCCTCCTCTTCGCACCAGGGTGGTGCCCCCGCCTTGAACCCGTCTCACGTTTCCTCCAGGGCCGCTCCCACCTCGCCTCCAGCCTTTCGCTTTCGATTTTCGAAGAGTTTCCGAGAAACAGTGCCGAGGGGAAAAGAAAAAACCCAAAAATATTGGGCAACCGCTTCGATAGGGCGCAGGGCTTGCATTTGCCAGATGGGCTACGGCCGCTGGGGAGGACCGCGGCGAGGAAGACCACGGTGAAGGAGACCAGCGGCGAGGAAGGCAACGTGTGAGGAAGGTCACGGCCAGCGTCTGGACGCCAGACCTCGGGGGTCGCCTCCTCGCTGCCCAGCCGATCGTCCCCGACCTCCTCCCAGGTAAGCGGCGCGCCCTTGCTGCGTCCACTCCCTAAATCGCCATTTCTCAGCCCAAAAGCTCCCTAAATTGCTGGTTCTGAGCCCCCAGGGCTCCCTACGTGGGTGTTTGAGAGCCCCAAAGCCCCCTAAGTTGGTGGTTTTGGGCTCCAAAGCTTCTAAATTGGTACATCTAAGCCCAAAGTCTGTGGTTCTGAGCCCCAAAGCTCCCTAAATTGGTGTTTCTGAGCCCAAAAAGATCCCAAAAATCAATGTTTCAGGTCCTCAAAGCCCTAAATTGATGTTTCTGAAGCCCAGAATCTCATTGTATTGCTGTTTTGGAGCCAAAAAGCTGCCAAAATGGGTATTTCTTAGCCCAAAATGTCTCTAAGTCAGACTTCCTGAGCCCCAAAGCTCCCCAAATGGGCGTTTCTGAGCCCAAAAGCTCCCTAAATCAATCTTTCTGAGCCCAAAAGCTCCCAAAGTTGGTGAATCGGAGCCCCAAAACTCCCTGAATCGATGTTTCTGAGCCCAAAATCTGTGTTTCTGAGCCCAAAAACTGTTTCTGAGCACAAAAGCTCCCAAAATCGGTGTTTCTGAGCTCAGAAGCTCATGAAATGGCTGTTTCTCAGCCCCAAAGTTTCCTAAATTGATGTTTCCATGTTCTAAAGCTCACTGAATTGAGCGTTTAGAGCCCCAAAACTCCCTAAATAGGTCCTTTTCAGCCCCACAGCTGTCTAAATGGGTGTTTCTGTGCCCCAGAGCTCCCTAACTGGGTATTTCTGAGCCCAAAAGGTCCTAAAAATGGTGTTTCTGAGCCTCAAATGCCTTAAATGTACGTTTCTGAGCCCACAAGTTCCCAAAATTGTGGTTTCTCAGCCAAAAAGCTCTTTAAATCAGTATTTTTGAGCCAAAAGTTTCCTATGTTGCTGTTTCTGAGCCCAAAGGTGCATGAAATTGTTGTTTCTCAGCCCCAAAGCTCCCTAAATTGTTGTTTCTGAACCCCAAAGCTCCCTAAATTGTTGCTTCTGAACCCCAAAGCTCCCTAAATAATCATTTTTCTGCTAAGAAGGTCACTAAATCATTGGTTTTGAGCCCAATAGCTCCCTGAACTGCTGTTTCTGAGCCCAAAAGCTGATGAAATGGCTGTTTCTCAGCCCCAAAGCTCCCTAAATTGATATTTCTGAGTTCCAAAGCTCCCTAAATAAGTTTTTTTCAGCCCCAGACCTCCCTCAGTGGGTGTTTCTGAGCCTGAAAGCTCCCTAGATCACTGGTTTGGAGCCCCCATAGCTCTCTAAATCGCTGTTTCTCAGCCCAGAAGTTCCTTAAGTCACTGTTTCTGAGCCCCAAAGCTCCATAAATGATATTTCTGACCCCCAAAGCTCCCTAAATTGGTGCTTCTGAGCCCCAAAGCTCCCTAAATCACTGTTTTTGAGCCCAAAAGTTCCCTAAACTGGGTTTTCTGAGCGTCAAATACTTTACAAGTATTTTTCTGAGCCCATAAGCTCCGTAACTTGATGTTTCTGACCGCAAAAGCTCCCTAAATTGGTGTTTCTGGGCTGCAAGGGCGCATTGCCAGCTCACGTTGAGCTTCTCGTCCACCAGCACTCCCAAGTCCCTCTCCTCAGGGCTGCTCTCGAGCTCCCTAAATCACTGTTTCTGAGCCCAAAAGCTGATGAAATGGCTGTTTCTGAGCCCCAAAGCTCCCTAAATTGATATTTCTGAGCCCCAAAGCTCCCTAAACGGGTGTTTCTCAGCCCCAGACCTCCAGAATTGTTGTTTCTGAGACCAAAAGGTCTCAGAAAAAGGTCCCTAAATGGACGTTTCTGAGCTCAAAAGCTCATGAAATGGCTGTTTCTCAGCCTCAAAGCTCCCTAAATCACTGTTTCTCAGCAAAAAATCTCCCTAAATCAGTATTTTTGAAGCCAAAAAGCTCACTAAACCAGTGTTTCTGAGCCCAAAAGCTCCCTAGATCACTGTTTTCGAGCACCAAAGCTCTCTAAATCACTGTTTCTGAGCCCAGAAGGTCCTGAAATTGCTGGTTTTGATCCTCAAATGCCTTAAATGTATGTCTCTGAGCCCATAAGCTCCCTAAGTTGATATTTCTTATTGCAAAAGCTCCCTAAATCAGTGTTGATGAGTGCAAAAACTCCATAAACGGCTGTTTCCAAGCCTCAAAGCTCCCTAAATCACCGTTTCTCGGCCCAAAAGCTGATGAAATTGCTGCTTCTGAACCCCAAAGCACCCTGAATTGCTGTTTCAGAGCCCAAACCCTCCCTACATCAGTTTCTGAGTCAAAAACTCCCTCAATGGGTGTTTCAGAGCACCAAAGCTCCCTAAAGCACTGTTTCAGAGCCCAAAAGCTCATGAAATTGCTGTTTCTGAACCCCAAAGTGCCCTAAATCAGCGTTTCTGAAGCGTAAACATCCCTAAATTGGTGTTTTTCAGCCCCAAAGCTCCCTAAATGTGTGTTTCTCAGCCCCAAAGCTCCCTATATTGCGGTTTCAGAGCCCAAAATCTCCCTACGTTGCTGTTTCTGAGCTCAAAAACTCCCTAAATGGATGTTTTGGAGACCTGTATCTCCATAAAAGGTGGTTTCTCAGCCCCAAAGCTGCCTAAATTGATTTTTCTGAGCCCAAAAGTTCCCTCAATCAGTTTTTCTGAGCCCCAGAGCTCCCCAAATCAGTGGTTTGGAGCCCCAAAGCTCTCTCAATTGCTGTTCCTGAGCCCCAAAGCCCCGTTTGCTGTCGGATTGGGGGTTTTTGCCGCTGAAGTGTTTCCCCACCGTCCTCCCCAGGTCCGGACCGCCGTGATGGATGGCTCCGAAGGCAGCGGAGAAGAACCGCACACACCGCCCCAGCCCAGCCAGGAGGGCGAGTGCGGACCCCCGGTGGGGGATGAAGGGCACAGCAACCCCGAGATACCTCCGACGGCATCCGAGAGCCGAAACTCCGTTCCCGAGGGATGCGAGGACATCGATTTGCCCTTGGAGCAGGTGACAGGGGACCACGCGTCCGACTGCGATGACAACAGCTGGGAGGTTCTCCACAGCGAGCCAGGTACCGCCGGAGCAGGAATGGATCCCAGTGGGATCGGGACAGGGAAAATAAAGGAGCGAGAGCGGAGCCTTGCTCACATCCTGCCCGCGATGCTTCATTTTTAGAGCCGTCGCCAACTGGTCCGCTGGTGGAAGATGACGACGGCGGCTGCGGACAGGACGCGGCCCCTGAATCCCCTGACAGACACGAGGTGGGCGCTTGGAATGGGGTTTTGCTAGGGAAAATGTCAGATTTTGGGGGCTGAGCGACTTTTCAAAGCTCAAACGAAACCTCAAACTTGTTGTCAGTGCTGCTTTGACCACAAACCAAACACCCTACAAGCTGCTGTGGAGGAAATTAACTCCATCCCTGGTCAGACCCAGGACAAGCCTCCACAGGAGACGTCAATTAGCGAGAAAAGAGCCTGTTTTAAGTAAAAAAATGGGGTAATTAGTCCAGGCACATGCGTGCACGTGGGTTTTGGGACCTGGTGGGGAATATTTGGTCATCGCTGGGTTGGTGGGTGGTATCTCCTGGTCAGACCAGGACAATCCTCCACAGGAGACGTCAATTAGCGAGAAAAGAGCCCATTTTAAGTAAAAAAAAAAGGATAATTAGTCCAGGCACATGCATGCGCATGGGTTTTGGGACCTGATGGGGAATACTGGTGGGTTGGTTGGAGGTATCTCTGGGGATTTGGTGGTGCCAAAGAGGTCCCATGCTGCCCAGGTTCTGGTCTTGGAGGAGTCATGGTCATAGCAGACCATGTCATGCTCAGAGGTGGCTCCAATGTTCCTCCAAAAGCTCTTGTGACCGCCAGTAACTCTATTCTTCTCCTTCCCAGGCTCCTGCGGTCCCACCACGAGATGATATCCCAGCACACCGCTACGCGTCAGTGGAGAAGGAGAATTACCAGAACGTCGGCATCCATCCAAAGGCAGCATGTGGAATGCAGGAGCAGAAGCCTCTCGAGAGTCCAGTGAGTCCACTGCGGTTTTCAAAGCTCTTGGAGGATGGAGGTTGAGTTTTCCATGCCAGGACAGCGTTGCTGGCTTGGATTTTGGAGCTCAATGCTCTACAAGTGGTAGGGGCAGAAGACCCTGCCCAGCCCTTTGTCTCTACAGTCTGTTGATCTCTCAGGTTTTGAACTTCCCTTTTCCTTCAACTCTTCCCATTTTTCTTTTCTCCCCGTGAAGATCTCGGATTACGTTAAGAGAACAGGGATGGCAAACCTGGAGAACTTCAGCCACGCAGGTGCCGGTGAGGGTGTTTCCTTGGTCGTGCCGTCTTCCCTGGTGATAAATCGGGTGCTGAGTCCTGTCGGTAGTGGCCCTGGGTGACAAGAGCTGGTTGGGAGGTGGACACTTTTGGTGACACCACACCCAAAAGCCTCCTGAGCTTCCCCTCGGGACCTGCCCAGGGAGGAGGACGGGCAGAAAGATGCAATGGGCCATGTCAGTAGGAAACTGGGGTTCACCAGGGAGAGGGGGGCTCCTTGCAACTTGGGCATAGTCTTCTTAGACCTAGTGAACCCCAATTTCTACCTTTTCTTGGCTTGCTGCCTTCTTTGAAGGCATTAATTGATACTTTTTCCTTGGCTGTAGATGATGAGGACATCAGAAAAGGCCCAGGACTTTCCAGCAGGTTCGTTGTGTGGAGGGATGTCATCACTGAAGGGCTTGAGGTCGGATCCAGAGGGCTGGAGGTCCAGCAGCTCCTGGGGGGAACGGGCTGTCATGGGAGGAGGTGCAGCTTGGGCATCGTTAGGTCCCTTCTTCCTGCAAATCCCACCTCCAGTCAGCATAGAGAAACCTCCAGGACATCCTTCCACCTTGGAGGGGTGGGCGCTTGCTCTGAGGCATCCAGGTCTTTCTGAAATACCTGGGAGTAACCAAGCGGTCTTCAACAGGGTAGGAGATGGCAACGCAGAGAACAAGCAACCTCTGGGAATGTCAGGCAAGAGCCAACTGAAGTGGAGGTGAGTGGTGGAGCAGGTGAAGATGGGGAAGGGGGACCATGGCAGGAGGACACAGTGGGGACCCACCCCCTCTTTTCCAACAGCTGCCATCCCAGCTCGTATCTGTTTGGTGGACATCACCCACCGCAAGACGTAATGACCCTGGAATTTGTTGCTGTGCTGTCAGATGATTGTGATTTTAACGAAAGAGACAAGATCTGCGTTGTCTTCTACAAGCAGCCTGGCATCTGCGAAGAATTTGCCAACATGGAGAAAAAGTAAGAAAAAGATGGTTGAATTTATACTGAGGAGATGTTTCCACTGTGGTTCTCCTTCTGGAGATTCAGCTCTGGCCTGAAGGACCTTGCTGCAGGTTCCTACAGAGGTTGGAGGTGAACCTCCAAATGGAGATGTCTTGGTGGAGTCGTAGCACTTGGTGCTCCTCCAATCTCCCCCTCACTCATGGAGCTGCCTTTTTGGCTGGGGCCCAGGATCTTTCAGCCTCGTGTTGGGATCTGAGCTGGGCTGGTTGATTTAATTAATTGCCTGGCTGATGAACCCGCCTGTGGATTTCTCCCTGGTGTTTTGAATGCCAACAGTGGACGGACCAAAACTTGATGGTTGGGTTGGTCAAGAAGCTTCTTCTCTTCCTCTTCCAGAGACAGGGTGATCAGGGGCAGCGCCAGGATCCCCGTTTCTCACCTGCAACAAGGACTCATCTTTTATAAATATGCCATCGTGAACACCTACAGCCCAAAGAGAGAGTGTGAATTGGAGGACGTTTCTTTAGAGAACGTTGACATCCCGGAGAGCTGGAAGTACAGGAATGGTCCATTGTTTCGTGTTGTAAATATACCCAAAGAGGAGATCAAAGTGGGCGGTAAGCGCTGTTATTTACTCCAAAATCGTGACTGGATGCGATGGTGATGGCTCTAGGCCGGCCTACGTTTCGCCCTGGTTTATTTTGGGAGGTTTCAAGCTGCAGGTTTACAAGCTGCTCATACAAATAAGCATTTTTTTTTTTTCCCTCGTAATAAAACTCACGGGCTGGTCTCCAAGCACCCAAATCCTTTCCAGAAAACGAGTGGCACCTCTTGGGCTGGAGAAATGCGCAGAGGATATTGTGCTTTTCGGGGCTCAGCCAAGCTTAGTTGTCTACGTTTTGTTCCCAAACTCTTTCCCCAGGAACGTGGACCTTCTTCGAACAGATTGAGTGCAGTTTCCGCAGCAGCAGAACTGGCGTTTGGAAACCCTTATCCAAAAAGGTGTCCAGGCACAAGATCTACCTGAAGTACCTGACACAGGATTTCTTTGCTCACGCCACCTCCTGGAATTCCCTTAACGATATGGAGAGGAAACTGGATAGGTACAAGGAGAGCGCCAAAGTCTGCCTCGGGGACGCTGAGAAAGGCTTTGAGATCGTCTACAGTTTGGATGGGGAACCGGTAGGTGTCCACCAAAACTTCTGGGAAGCTGGGAAAGTGATGTTTCTCATTTTTGAGGATGACATCAGAGGGGTGGAGCTAAGAGCTTTCTCCTGCCCGATGTATTGAGCACATAGGACCTTCCTGGATGGATGCGTGGCACCAGGAATAAATCGTTTCTCCCTAGGGAGGTGCCATGCAAGGTGCTCCCAGGCAGCAGTGTTTTCCACCTCCCATCTTCCTCCCTAGACGAGGCTGTTCTGGGAGGAAAAAACATCTTCTCCAGCCCAGTGAAACGCCCTCTCCTTATTCTTCTTTTCCAGCTGAGGGACAGTATCAGCACCTTCCTAGAAGAGATCATCGTGCAGCTGAAGTCTGAGGAACATAAACTTCCTAAGTTCCTGTTCACCTTTCACATCGCGTTTCGCTACCGCATCCCTCTCACCCAGAAGGCCATTACCAAGGCTGAGAAGCGCCTCGAGGCCATCGAGTACTCCCAAGACAAATACAAAGAGCTGAGAGGAAAAAGGTAATTTAGGTTTTGTCGACCTGCTCGCTTGGAGGCCTTTCGAGGTCCGGGACTCAGCTCGGTTGTCCCCACGTGGCACTTTGGGTGACATGTGCTATCCCAAGGGGTCTTGCTGTTGCATAAACCCACGTTGGTGGCTTCCAGCCTGGTGAGTCCATCTTAGGTACCCTGGGCACCTCAAAGAGCGTTCAGCGTCTCTGATATTGATGTCTCGATCTAAGCTTTTTCCAGGCAGCTGCCTGCAAGCAAGATGGATCCTATCATGGGTTGTGGGAAAAGACTCCGTCCCGTACTGGCACAGGTCTTCCACCGGCATCTCAGAGGCTGGTTATGGGAAGTCTGACCTTTTTCTTTGGACTTTTTTTTTTTTGCAGAAAATACTTTCCAGCTCTGAAAGAAATGTGTCTGAACACCACTGACGGCACCTTGTGGATCTGGTTGGTCCCCCTGGTCTACGCAGTCAATGAGACGGAGGAGGAGGACCCCTTTCTTCCATGCGAACCTCCTTCGCAAGCCTTCCTACAGCTGAGGAGGGACGAAGAGAAGCAAAGGTGAGTCAGAAAGGCTGAGGTAGGATCAGAGTAATGAACTGTCTTGCTCTTCAAAGCCCTTTTCGTTCCTTCTGCTTGGTGGCTTCTCAAGGCCACTGCCTTCTCAAGGCCACTTCCAAGGCAGCTGCCCCTTGTCCTTGAGAAAAAGGAGAAAAGCCCTGTCCAACCTGACCTTGACCACTGCCAACGATGGGGAAGGTGTCCCTGTCCACAGCAGGGATGATGCCTTCCAACCCAAACCCAGCCCAACCCATTCTATCGTCTTTCAGATCAGGTTCCTCCAAGCCCCATCCAACCTGACCTTGAACACTTCCAAAGATGGGGCACCCACAGCTTCTCTGGGCAACCCGTTCCAGAGTCTCGTCACCCTCGTCGTACAACATTTCTTCCTTAAGTTCAATCTATATCCACCCTCTTTCAGTTTAAAACTATTACCCCGGCCCAGGTGCAGGACCTCACACTTGGCCATGTTGAACTTCATGACATTGGCACGGGCTCGCTCCTCCAGCCTCTCAAGGTCAACTTGAACCCTCAGTTTTGTCCTAATGACAATAAAGTGGGTGAATTTCCAAAAATTCCTGCTTTACCATGTAGAGACACTCACTGTCAAACCCCAGCTTCTCCTTCCAGCCTGCAGCCACCCTGGCTGTAGGTCACCACTGTGTCTACCAGTCATGGTGCCATCTTAAACACCACCAGCGTGCCTCCTGGCCCTCCAAAGTCTTGATGTTCTTGATCTGCTTTCCTAGGAAAGTCTTGAAGATGATAAACGCTCACAAGACCTTGATTGAAAGATGTGCTCCACTGGCAAAGAAGGTGCTGGAGATGGTGGCCTTGAGGAACTTCACCAAGAACCCTTTGCCTGACATTTGTTTTCCACTCCAGCTCCTCTTGCACACCTTGTACGAGCATATCTCGGACATGAGTAGAGCCTCGTCCCAAGTGCCTGTAAGGACAACTGACTAGTGGAAGACCTTCTTCTGCTCTGCAGGGAGCGGTGGGGCTGTTTAAATGTGGGCCAGAATGTGTCCTTGGTCTCTACAGAGATTTTCAGCAGGACTGAAGGACTTAATTGTAGAAACCAAGGGTTAGAGCTGAATTCTGGGACCAGACGAAAGGAAATCCTTTTCATCTTGCTGGAAAACTTCACGCTTAGTGTTTAAGTGTGGAAGCTCCTCAGCTGCGGGAGCAGAAGCCTTCTCATGTTTGTCCTCAACGTCTTTCTGTCCTCTTTGCAGGAAGACGATTTCATCATGCCTTTGGAAAGCATCGCCACCAGGATGGACTCCTGGTTCAAGGACTTGTGAGTCAGGGCAGTCCCCATAAAGGGTTTGGGGAGGGATGGATGGAGCCCTGGCTGCGCAGAGAGAGGGTGGCTGCCGTGATTTGCCTGTTGCTTTTTTGATGTCTTTAACCCCACCGTGGCTGGAGAGCATGGAGACCCACAAGGGTGGTGTCCTATGAACCTGCTCCGGTCTCCCAGCTGCAGATGGTGGCTGTGGTCAGGTAGCGAGTGCGAAAGCAACTGCGAGAAGCATTTGGTCCTTTCCTGCCTCCACAGGTTCCCAGCAGGGTCTTCAAAGAAACCACTGAAGCCCACGAATGAATATGAGGTCTTGCAGTGTCTGAACTTGGTGTACATCTTGCTGAAGCATTTTGTGGGGGAGTGGATGAAATCGGTGCCATTCAGCTCCGTGATGATAACGCTGCGGATTCTCGGGATGTTTGTCGGCAAAGCGGATTTGCTACAAGCTGCCAAGGTAGGAAGGAGGTCTGTGGCTTCTGTCACGAGGGCTTAGCCTCCTATTTGTAGCTGAGGAGAGCCCAGAGCTTCTGGCTCACTCTTCTGTTCTTTGATTTCTCAAGGAATTCCAGCAGTTTATTTCAGTGGAAAGGTTTCAAGAGTTTTCGCTTGTTATGACGCCGTGGCTTGAGAGATACTTTCACAAGGCACCCATGGATGAGAAATCCTTCCTGAAGAACATTGAGGTGAGTGACGAGACCCAAAGACCCACGTGTGCCACAACCCTTGGTAGATCTGGGTGTTCCTCAAGGTCCCGCTGATGGGTTTGGCTCTTCCTCCATAGGTGTGGCAGCAGCTGCTTTCCATGAAGATCATCAGCGTGGGGTGGACCGAGAAGTGGCAGGGCTTGATCCATAACATGTTTGAGAAGTGGCTGAAGAAGGTGAGCCATGGAGACCCTCCAGCTGGTGGGGGATGATGCTCCTGGTCTTTGCCATGCTCGGTTTTGCTTCGGTCACTGTTTTGGTGGTGGAACTTGAGCAGATTGGTAAGGTCCCAGAAAGCGGCTGCCTCTTGAGCATTTCCTTGCCGTAGGTGAATGACAAACACCTCCTGGACTTCTACCGGGCTTTCCTGAAGATGGAGAAGCACTACGATGCCAAGTTGGAGAGCTGCTTTACGAATTGTGTCATCCGCTGGATCAGAGCCCTTGACAAAAGTGAGGTAGGAGAGCTACCACCACTCCTTGGGCTGCTGGAGGCCTCTACATCCCACTTTACTACCTCTTTTACTGATCTGTGCTGGGTTAAATGAGAGGGGAAGTGTCTTTCTGAAACAGCCATGAGTCCACAAAGCCCCTAAAGAGGAGAAATTTCTTGTCCTTCCAGGAATACATGCTAAAATCTGTGATACCCGTGTTGCTCAAGACAAACAGACCGACTGGTGGGACGGTGCTTTCCGTTCTTGTGGAGAAAATGTGTTCGGAGATGAAGAGTCTGGGAAGCATTGACACGTTTGATGAGAGCACTGGCCCCGTTCTTGCCAACCTGCTCAACTCTCCTGGGGTCTGCGATCTCGTTTCTGCTGTCCGTGAGTGTCCCCTGAGAGCTTTTCTTGGAAAAAATCTTGGTTTGTAAGCGAGGTAGATGGGAAGACTGAGTCTTTTCACAGGGACCTTCCGATTTTGTTGGCAACACAAAATAAAAGGGGGAGGAAAAAAAAATCTTGCACACTAGAAAAATGAAGTTTCATTCCAGGAATGGAGAAACATCTTGGTTTCGTTCCAGGAATCTTTATCCTGTCACAACACTGCTTTCTTGCGCGCTCAATGAGCATTGTTGTTGAGGGGATGGAGCCAGAACATTTCCATGCAAAGACAGTCAAGCATTAGAACAAGGAGCAAAGAGGTGGTGGCCTCACCACACTTGGAGGGTTTCCGTGGTTGGACAGAGCCTGGTCTGAGGCCAGTGTTGACCCTTCTTTGATCAGGAGATGGAGGAGAGGACAACTCGCAGCTGTTGCTCCCAGCTACGACTTCTGGCACTGTCAGAAAGACTTTGGGCTTGTGGTCTCCACAGCTGCCTTTCCCATAGCAGCTGTTGGCTGCAGTGGGATTGTTCCTTCACCTCCTGTTGGCCAGAACAAAGCCACCCAGCATCCCTCCTCTGTGCCCCAGCCCCTCTTGGGACCCCAAGAACTGGCTGCACTCAGGTGCAATTTCCTAGGTGGTCCTCATGGTTTATTTCAGGCAGGGGCAGATACCTGGGTTTCCCAAAGGAAATCTGGGATTTTCCCAAGGTGCTGATTTTGATGGTTGAGCTCGAAAGCATCAAACCATGCATCTGTCCTCCACACCAGTGGGGTGATAGACTCCCGTGAACTGGAAGCTACTGGCTTTGCCTGAGTATCTGCCTTCAAAAGAAATACAGGAGGGAAACTGCCAACTGCCTTTCACCAAACTTCATTTATTTTACAGAAGAACTGGAGCTCAAGTTTCAAGTTCAGCTCAGCAACAGCGCAAAAATCCTCCTTTCCCGGGTGTACTCGCTCTTTGACTTTGTGGGACGCCGTGTTCTCTCGGGAGACATTCCCTGCAGTATCCTCTCCGACATCTTAAAGCACGAAGAGCTGTTTAAGAAGATACTGTGCGCCTGTTGTAAGTTTGGAGTTTCCAACTTGGATGTATTTTCATAATTACGTGGCCAACAGGAGACAAATCTACTGGATGATTACCTAAAATGCAAAGAAAACAAAAAAATTAGCTGCAATGGAAGTCCAAAAACAGAAGTAAAAATGTAATATTTGGTCAGAGATTATTTTAAGCAACTTGAGAAGCAGGAAGAAGTGAAAATGCTCTTTTTTTTTAAATGCAGTTGAAGTTTTGAGGTGTTAGTGGAATTTATGTTAAAGTTTTGGGGTGTTCGTAGAATTTGTTTCAAGGATTGGGGTGGTGTAGCTTCCTGGTTACCTGCCTTCTCTTCAGGCCCATCGCAAACTCCATCTCTATTCGATTAAAACCCAGAGGAAAAGTGACAAGTCCTCCAAATTCCGCTCCGAGAATAAACGTTATTGATATTTTTGATGTTTTGGGACACGTCCTCCAAATTGTGCTCGCAGAATAAACTTTATCGATATATTTGGTGGTTTCAGCAACAGTGCTGCTTTGGGAAGGAGCTGCAGGCTTTCAGCAAACTGAAAGATTCATCTTTTTTTTTTTGATGGCAGGGTTTGTGTTCCCTGCAGCTCTTCTCTTTCCAAGTCATTCTTAATGTCTGGGTCTTTTTTTTTTTTTTCCAGATTCTTCTTTCTCCAAGTGTATAAGAAACGTGCTGGAGGTCAGGAAGCAGGAGTTTGTGCAACTAGAAGAGCAGAAGCAGCAAAGATGCTCCTTTCTCTGCCTGTGCCGTGGCATAGAAGACATGATAAAAGGTACCGGTTGGGTTAATGGAGCTCTTTCTATAGTTGTTGAGTGGAGAGATGTCTCCTAAAACATGGAGTCTCCCAGCGGGTGGGAGGGAAACGCAATCAGGGAACCCATTGACCTCAGAGCTCTTTGTTGGTTGAGAGACACATGACATGAGTTCCTTCTTCTTGTTCCCACCTGTTTCAGTGGATAGAAGTACCGTGGAGAAAAGCATCATGGACAATGAAAGTTTTAAGGATCAGATGTCGGTGAAGAAGTTCACCATCGACGGCAAGAGTGAAATGGAATTGCATGCTCTCGCTGATTATAGCGACATGATGCAAAAACTTTACATCGTGGAGAAAAGCCAGTGTTTCCGCAGGCTGTGGAAGATGAGAGCAGAGCAAACCAAAGCCATGGTCCCTGAAGACGAAGTTTTCTCCGTAGGAGATGTTCAAGAAAAAATTTATAAGCCAGCCATCGCTGACTTTCAGAAAACCTACCTGTCCCTCAAAGACTTCTCCATCACCCTCGGGACCGTGCAGAGCCAGTTTGAGAAGCTGCTAGGAGAGACGGATCAGCTGCTGGAGGAGTTTAAAATCATGGAGGACAGTGAAGGGCCAAGGGGTGGAGGAGCTCACTGGATCGCAGGTGTGGTGGAGAGGATTGAAAACTACCTGACCCTCTCCAAAGTGGTGAACACTGCCAAGATGATTGATGCTCTGAGACAGATGCTTCACCTGGAGGGAGATTTCCAGATTCTCAGTGACCTGACGAAATACGTACGTAGGAGATGCGTGGGCAATCGTCTTGGGTGCTCTTGGGAAATTCAGGTAGACAAGTCTGTACATGGAAGGCCACACGTGGCAGCTTCTGATTAAATTCTAAACAAGTTTCTCCTCAACTAGACTTGCGTGATGGACTGCAGGAATTACTTCCAGCTCCCTATCCGTTTTGGAGGCCTACAGGGATGAATTCAAGAGCAGGCTTGGGTTTGAGGCCTAGATCTCATCTTGGCAGGGGAGGAGGAGGCAGAACTGAGCTTCTTTCACTCTATTCCCAATAGATACTTATTGGGTTTTATTTTATTTATTTATTTTTTTTAATTCCAGGAAGAGGAGGAATTCAAGAACAAGCAACTCAATTTTATGACCCAAGACTTAATGAAGGTGAAAAAAAGTTTGAGTGACATTCCTCAGGGAGTCTTGGATTTTTTGAGGGAACTTCTGGAATGTGCAAGGAAAGGTTTTACCTCCTGGATCAAGACCATAATAAAAGGTGGGCCAGAAGGAAGGGAATCATCAGATACAGCAAGAAAAGGAGACCACTTAGTCCTTGTCTGTCCCCACATCCAACACGGCATTAGATGAATCAGAGTAGAGAAATTCCTCAACTATCCCTCTTATTTTTATTTTTCCTCTTTATTTTTTTTCCCTAGACAAGACGGAAATCCCCATATTTGTGGAGCTGGCATCGATTTCTGCGGGTGAAAGTGACATGGATATCGACAAAGTCAGTTTCTTCCGTGATGCCATGACCGCTTCTGCCCCCATCGTATTAGACCTGAGTCCCACAGATGGCTTTGACCAATTCTCTGCAGCTCTGTCTTTCGTCAGAGAAGCCATCTTGAAAGACAGTAAGCTTCCCAAGAAGCTGGTGAGTCTTCAGGTCCCATGTCCAAAAGTTGCTTGGACCTGTGCTGTGAGGCTGGGTTGTGCAGGTGTAGGTGTCTCATGCTGTTTAAGATGGTTTCCTCAGGACATCCATGTGGGTCTGGCAGGAGCTGGGCAAAGGCTGTGCTCCTTTTGGAGGGGAAGCCTGGTGGACCATCTCAAATGACCTTGCACACGTGTGCGGGCAACTGGAGGAGACCCAGTAGGTGTTGTGAATAGGAGGAAACAAGTTCTGGAGTCTACAGTTTAGGAGCGTGGAATAGTTGAGGTTGGAAGGGACCTTTGGAGATTGTTAAGCAGAAGCTTTTGTATCAAATTCTGAAACGTGTTCTGGAGTCTTCCAGCCTTGGAGCTGCTCAAAACCCAACTGGACATGGCCATCAGCAGTTGCCGTACATGACTCCCTTTTAAGCAGGGGATTTAGACTAGACAGAGTCCCTCGTGTTTGTGCCCCAGGCTGTCGGTGAGCCTTACGCTCTGCTCCCTACCAAAACCAGAGCAGAGAACAAGAGCTTCACTGCATGCCAACACTCTGGGGTGTTAGGACAGGTCCAACTCTGGGGCTGTGTCTCCTCAGAAGCCATGGGAAACCCCATCCTCAGAAGAAATAGCCACAGAAACCTCACCCACGTAAAATTTGGAAGGAGGGAGTGGTGCTTGGTGTCCTTCCAGCTCCTTACTGGGCTTCACTTTGGTTCTTCTTTCGCAGAAAGATTCCTGTGACAACAGAGAGTGGATAAAGATGGTTCATGACTCTCATGGCTCTGTGGAGCGTTCTTCGATCTCTCAAGCCATAAATATCAACAGAAATGGGATTTTTACCATCTCGGCACCTCCAAAATTCAAGGTAAGGTGTTGCCCGGATGGTTTCTTGTTCGGTTGTGTTTTTTAATGCTAGTGGGAGAAAGGATCTCTCTAGAAATCATCTTCCAGTGAGCAACAGATCTCCAGTTGGGTTTGCAACTAGTATGATCTCATACCACCAACTTTCTGTTAAACTTTGACTATTTTCAGTGGAAACCGGGCTTTTCTTTCTTCTGAGGGGAGTGGTACAAGACATGGGAGTCCTGATGTGCAGTCACATAAAAGGCCATGTGGTGATGTTGGTTGTCTTCTCTGCTTTCCAGGCTACGCTTGACGACTGCATCTCGTTGCGGCTACTGAATGACAGTGAGGAGACCACATCTCCAGCAGACCAGAAGGTCAAGAAATACAGTTTTTCTCAGCTCACAGAGCTCCAGAACAAGCTTATGTTGATGGCCACCAAGGTTGAGCAGGGCAGAGAGGACGCAAACCGTTTCCTGGAGGTAAGTCACAGCACAGCACCAACATCTGCCTGAAAAATGGTGGCTGTTTGGCTTGGGATTTTGCTGGAATTATTTCCAGAATGGTTTGAGTTGGAAAGGACCTTTGAAGACCGTCTAGGCCGTCTCCCCTGCCATGGGCAGGGACATCTTTCACTGGATCAGGTCGCTCAAAGCCCTGTGCAGCCTGACCTTGAACACTTCCAGTGATGGGGCATCCACAACTTCCCTGGGCAACCTGTTCCAGTGTCCCACCACCCTCATCGTACAATGTTACTTCCTTATATCCGATCTAACTCCACCCGCTTTCAGTTTAAAACCGTTGTCCCTTGTCCTGTCACTACCAGCCTCGGTAAAAGGTCTCTCTCCATCTTTCTTACAAGCCCTTTTTCTGTGTTGAGCAGCCACAGGAATGTCTCCCCAGAGCCTCTCCAGCTGAACAACCCCAACTCAGCCTTTCTTCACAGCAGAGGCCCTCTGACCATTCTTGTGGCCCTCCTCTGGACCTGCTCAAACAGATCCACGTTGTTCTTAGAATCATAGAATCTTTAAGGTTGGAAAAGACCTCCAAGATCATCAAGTCCAACCATAGAATCATTTAGGTTGGAAAAGACCCTTAAGATCATTGAGTCGGATCATAAACCCAACACTGCCAAGTCCACCACTAAACCATGTCCCGAAGCGTCACATCTACACGTCTTTCAAATACCTCCAGGAGTGGTGACTCCACCTCTTACCTGGTTTAATGCTTTCGGCGAAGAAATTTTTCCTAATATCCAATCTAAACCTCTCCTGGCGCAACTTGAGGCTGTTTCCTCTCGTCCTATCGCTTGTTACTTGGGAGGAGAGACCGATAGTGACCTCTTTACAACCTCTTGTAGAGAGCGATACTCTGAGACTCCTTTTCTCCAGGCTAAACAGCCCCAGTTCCCACAGCTGCTTCTCATCAGACTTGTGCTCCAGACCCTTCACCACTTTTGTTGCCTTTCTCTGGACGCGCTCCAGCACCTCAATGTCCTTCTGGTAGTGAGGGGCCCAAAACTGAACAGAGCATTCGAGGTGCGGCCTCACCAGTGCCGAGTACACAGGGACGATCACTTCCCTACTCCTGCTGGCCACGCTATTCCTGATACAAGCCGGGATGCTATTGGCCTTCTTGGCCACCTGGGCGTGGCTACTGGCTCGTGGTAGGGGCCCCAGAGCTGGATGCAGTGCTCCAGGTGGGGTCTCAACCAGAGCAGAGTAGAGTCCCATGGACTTAAGTACATTCCAGTTTTTCAGGTGGTCTTGTACCTGATCTCCTACAATGGGAAGGACTTCATTCCCCCAGTCTCTGCTGTGAGGTTCAGAGGCTTGAGAGATGTGGGAATAAAGATAACCATGGAAAACTGAGCAAAAAATTGAGTTTCTTGGTCTTCTCCATGTTAGTTGACACCAGCTCTCCTGTCTTATGTACCAGAGGAGTACATTTTCTTTTATCTTCTTTTTCTATCCAACGTACCTTTAGATGTCCTTCTTATTATTCTTTGCATCCTTTGCCAAATTCATCTCCAGTTATGCCTGATCCCATCCCTACTCATCTGAGTAGCATCTCTATATGCTTCCCAGGATACATGTCCCTGCTTCCACACTGTAGTTTGACCAGGTGGTCCTAACTGAGCCGTGCTGGTCTCCTGGCTTCCTTGCCTGATTTCTTGCACACGGGAATCAAGACCTCTTGCGCTTTAAGAAAAATGTCCTGAAAGAGCTACCATCTTTGTTCAGCTCCTTTATCTCCAAGGGCAGCGTCCCAGGGGGTCCCCATCCACTAATTATTTAAACAGCTGAAAGTTTACTCTCCTAAAATTCGGTGTCCTGACTCTGCTCTTCTCCTGGCCCATATCCCTCAAGATTGTAAATTCCACCAGGACGTGATCACTGCAGCCTATCCCTAATTAGTTCATCCGTGTTGGTGAGCAGCAAGTCTAGTAACGCAACTCCTCTGGCCGGGCTGTCTATTCCTGGATTAAGGAATTATCCTTGACTTTCTCCACGAGTCTCCTGGCCTGCTCACAGCCTGCTGTGATGCTTTTTCAGCAGATGTCAGGGGGATGGAAGTCCCCCAACAGTCTCAGAGCCTGTAAGCGTGATGTTTCCTGTAACTGAAGTAAGAAGGCTTCGTCTTCGTCAACAGGCTCCTCTTGATTGGGCGTCATTTATTAAGCACCAACCATGAGATTTCCTTTCTTGGCTTGGCTGCTAATTTTTACCCCAAAGCTCCTAATTTATCCTTTTCAGAGGATCATGCCCTAATTCCCTTGAGACATTTCACAGGTGTTTCCCTGTTGTTTTCTAATGCACCAACAGCCTCTGGCTCTTCTTTGTTGCTCAAAACTCCATCCCCTTCCCTAAGTCTAGTCTAAAGCTCTCCATACCAGTCTGGCCAGCTTTTTGGTGAAGACCAGGTTTCCCAGTTGGTCAGGTGAATCCCATCATCTCCCAACAGACCCGGCTTCTCAAGGGTAGGCCCACCTTCTCAAGGGTAGGCCCACCTTCTCAAGGGTAGATCCATGATCTCTTGAGTACCACACCAGCCACACAGCCAGATGCTCCAGTCCCTTCATCATCTTCCCTCCCCACTACGTCCATGTCTGTCTTGTACTGGGGAGCCTACAACTGTCCAGATTTCTAGAGGAAAGTGTGACTTGAGCAGTGTTTGGAAGCTGTTGAGAATATGCTGCAGTACGTGATCCATTTCCCTGTTGTGTCTTTGGCGTGTTACAGATATTGGAAAAAGTTGAAACTATTGGAAAGTTGTACCTGGAGCTTCTCAGCGTTAGCAACATCCTCTTCATCAACTGGAAGGCTGACATCTACTGCAACCCTGAGCAACGTGTGAAGGTCTACACGGAGTTCGGAATTGCCAACATCCTTGTTCAGAGCACGAGACCCCTCCTGGAGGAGCTGAGCAGCCTCTCTAAAGCAATGGAGCATTGCCTGGCAGAGTGGAAGAAGTATCTGGATACTCAAAGGGACACCT
>JAAGAY010052248.1:0-27675 GCA_011801015.1 Ardeotis arabs
ATATGAAATGATACGTTCTTGAAGACCTGAATGTAATTGAGAATGTCTGTAAATCCAAGTCATTTCTCTAGATATATTACTCTTCAATAATAAACTGTGGCAGCTGGGGGACTGCTTTATTTATACCTGCCATGTCTTATTTCCAGGCTGAAACACCAACATATGTGTATGATTTCGTTTTAAAAAGGTGTCTTCCCAGCTACCATACACAACTGCTTCCGGCCAGAAGGAAAGATATCTTTTTTTGGAGCTTTTGTCATTGTCATTCCATTGTGTGTCTATTACAGTTGCTGGTTTTGGCATGATCTCATTAGCTTAGCACTTGCCATGTCATCAAGGCTGTGTTTGATTTTTAAGTCTTTCCTTTCCAGCATGACTTCTGCTGTTTCGTGAAAAAACGCAACCCAACACAACAACCAAAAACCAAACCAAACAAACCCACCCAACCGAAAAAAGCAATTAAAATTCTTGTATTTTTTGCCCTTCCCTGCCAAATTATCTTTGTTTGAGATCCCTTACGGTATAGTAAAATAAAAACAAACCTTGACCTGATGTAGTGCTTTGAAGAAAATCCTGCATACTGAGTTATGCTGTGAAGTACAGCCTTCACGATATATTGATTTAAATATAAACTTCTAGAGACATATGCAGATACTTAGCCTAAAAAATAGATAGTACAATGCTTTATTAGCTGATGTAACTGATTTCAGATGCTAAAAAAGCAAATGAAAAACATGCCTGAGCAGTGGAGACTTACCATTATTTTGCAAAACCAATACTTTCAAAATAGAGTAAAAATACAAAATGAAGTAAAAATGTGTCGTAGTTCAGCCCGGATCGGGACCAGACTACGCAGTCTCTCTCTCACTCCCCCCACCCTCCGAGGGAACAGGGGGAGATAATATAAGAAAAAAGGCTCCAGGTTTGAGATAAGGACAGGAGAAATCCTTAAAGTTACCGTCACGGGCAAAATAGACTCAACCTGGGGAAAACTGTTCATTTATTGCTAAAAACAGCAGGATAATGAGACAGACCTCCTGCTCAGCTTCTTCACATCTTCTCCCTTTTTTTTCTTTTTTCCCCTTCTTAAATACGTTATTGCAGAGGCGTTATCACGGGACATTCTGCTACCAATCGGCTCGGCCTTGGCCAGCAGCAGGTCCGCCCTAGGCCCGGCCGAGTCCACTGAACAAAAGGGGAGCGACTTCTAGCAGTTTCCTACAGAAGCTTCCACCTTAGGCCCCCCCCTCACTAAACAAAACCACAACATTATGCTAGAAATATCAAGCAAGGTCTGTTCTAGTTCATGTTATGATTTTCAGTCTGAGTGTACAATGACTTCTACCTAATAAGAAAAGGAGTGAATAATCAGTGATTTCTAGCAATTAACTATCTTCCTGCAGGATGATAATTAAAATGAGTCATGCATATAAAAGGAAACTGAATCTTTCTCTCCCTTGACTCATTTTTCTTCCATAAATTTGTTTTCTGAATGGCTTGGTTTAAAATTCTTACAGAACTTGATATACTAGAATATTAAGTCATAAAACTGCTGGGTACAATTTCAAAGCAACTCTGTGTACAAATGCCATGTAGAGCTGAAAAATTCGGCACCTGATTCATGTTACCTGAGCTTTGAGCCTGCAATGTTTCTGGAGTCAGTAGACAGAACCGGAGGTCTCCAAGTGAACGATGAGGCTTGCAGAATTAGCCCATGGAAAGTGTTGCTATCTCATACTTACCTTTGGAGCTCAGGTACATGGCTAGTGTGTGCTGGTCATCTCTACCAACATGGAATCCTCTCCTGAGGACATGTAGGTAAAAAATCTGTGCCCTGCCCTGTAGTCCTACAGCATATTGGTTCAAGAAGTAGTGCCACCACCTTACTTTGCCTGTTAGGTGAGGTGCTTGCACTGAAAATGGATGATCTGTATTCACATTTCTCCGCAGGCTTGGGGACCCATGTGTGGTCACCACCTCCACATGGTGTGTCCTCACCACCTGGATACAGAATTGTCCAAGGGAGTTGGAGGATCTTCCGCTCTTGTTGAAGCTGACACACTCATGTTAAGAGTAAAAGAGCAGGAAGAAGGAGATGGCTGAGGGAACCTGATTTTGTGTGTCTTTTTAGCTGGTGCCTGCAGTCAGGAGTGGTGCCTGCAACGGGAGTGGAGAGTTATCGTTTCTGGTTCCTGTGCTTAGGAGCATGACTGGTTTTAGATGACTTCTTAAATATATGAACAATATAAAATGTTTGAAGGCTCTGTGGAGTGTAAATCATCACATGGATCTCATTATTTGATCAGAATTTTTTGTTGTTGTCTGCAACTGGTGATGAAGGCTTCTGGTGCAGGTCTGCGTTTGGAGAGTGCCCGTGTCTCAGCATCACTGAAAGAAACTCCAGCTCAATGCAGCTGCTGACTGCCATGAGGTGGGCGGGCAGGGTGCCCTGTTGTCTCGTTAGACTTGTATTTCAGAAACTAACTTCCTCCCAATTCTAATTTTAGATGCCAACATAAGCAACTTGATGTTAACTTTACACACCTAATTACCAGCTCTGTTTGAAAATTTCACTCACTGTGTCACCACAAAAAGGGAATTACGTGGTATTTGCTAGTATGTTTTGGAAGTATATGATGTGATGTGTCCTTTGTTTTATCACTGTGAGACATTCCTCATATTCAAGGCTTGATTATTTCCAAGGAGCTGAAAAACAAGGACTATCAGTAAAAATCAGTGGAGGATGTACTGCCTGCTATCCCTGGCTGCTTTTTATCATAGATCAAAGGGAATTAACCATGGTTTTCCTAAACATGCCAGGATTAAAGGTAAAATTCATCTGTTCTCTAGTGTATCTTTCGCTTTTGGTGCTTGCTTAAGAATGTTTGTTTGGAGCTGTGCTAATATATGTTAGTTTTTCCAAAGAGACTGTCAGTAATTGATTTTTTTTTTAAAAAAAAAGAGTTTGTTTTCTGAAGTTGGTAATCCTCTCCTGAAGAAATATAAGAAAAGACTCTGCTCTGTGCTAGTTGAGAAAATTAGATTTGTCCAGCAACTGGACAATGTTTCACTAGGTAAATTTTTCAGAGATTTGGTTTTTTTTTTCGTTAGGTAATATTGTAAAGACTTTAACTGGGAAAATTGGTTTAAATCAGTTTCTTGGATCATAAAGTATCAGAAATAGCATTCAGACCACCAGGTTCCTAGTTAGAATTAAAGTAAACCTTTAAAAAAGTTACTTCATGTGTAAATGTTGCCATTTGCTAGTGGCTATTGTATGTATTTCCACATCCAAGGAAACGGGCTGAAAATAGTTTTTTAAGGCTAACTGGCTTACACTTTCTACAGACTGAAAATGTTAATGTTTAAACACATGGAATCAAGGGGTTAACTTCTCTTTAAGTGATTATTCAGACTGGTTAAATATTTTGCCAATTAAGAAGCAATAGATTTTATCTGAGCCTTTGGAGTGGGGTGGGGATTGTTAGAGCTTGATCATTTATAGGCTACACTTCATGTAAGGGGCTAATGAATTATTGACTGAATGCTTGAGTTTAAGGGAACTTTTTCTGAAATACAATGAGATTTAATTTTATTTCATGTTTTTGCCGGAGAAGTGGAGATTTTTGGTTTTTTGTTTGTTTTTGTTCTTGTTTCTTTTTCACAAGTGTTGAAAATGCTTTAAGTTACTGATGCAGTTAACTAAAGGTCCATGGAGCTTTGCTTGTTAGAGATGCAGATGACAGATGCATAGCCACAGAAACACATAAGTATTGCAAGTGAATTAATTTGATTTAAAACCATCCCTTTTGTGGACGGGTTTAATATCTGGGATATCTTGGAGACTGGTTTTGATTTATGCTGCATTTACTGTGAACTGAGCTTCACTGTATTTAGTGTATAAGTAGTATACAGGCCACTTGAGGATTAATTAAAACTATAGGCCCCATCAGATTTTCCCTGCCATACCTGTAATAGGAGTTTGACATGGAGAGGAGAGCTAGAAGGAAGAGGATCAAGTTAATTTGGCATCTGATCAGGAAAAGGAGCAGGTTGTTGTTTTTTTTTTGTTTGTTGTTTTTTTTTTTTCTTCTTTTTCTCTTGTAAGGAGGGTGGTCGTATCAAGGGGGGAGTAGGGGGTGGGAAAGAGAAACATTTTCTGGGAAGGTAAGTCTCACTGTAGTTGGGTAGAAGCAAAGAAGTGAAGCTTCTACATACAGAATGGCCTTTTCCTGAGTGTTGTTTTTCCCTTGGGATATTGATCATCTCAAAGGAACATAACTGAAGAATACCTTCTGACTCAGTGAACAAAACCATCCCACCGTTTCCAATAGGATCCAATGCAGGCAGGTTTCAGGAAGCTTGATGTAGTCAACAGAGTGCCACTGAGTTGCTTCTTGACGAGTTGTGGCCAGTGGTTTGCTCAAGGCATGTGTGTTGCTGGACTGAATGCTGTTATCCTGCTTACACTGTTTTTGTTAATATGCCCGTTTTTCTGTGCAGTATGACTTCATACATTTCTGTTAGTCCCAGAATTACAGGAATCTTTTTGTGTCTTTATCTCATCTGTTACAAGAACTGTTGTATTTATATTACCAACTTGTGGTAAATTCGTGATAACTAGGTGCTGTTCTTGAAAGCTTGGAAATTCTTTATAAAAGGGTGTAGTTGAGTTTGTTTTTTTTAAAAAAAAAACCTCCACCCTCTTAAGAGACAAACTTGCCAATTTTCTTGCTAGCACAGAAGGATGCAAATGAAATCTTATCTGAAAAAAGGATTTCTTTATCTAGATTGGGACAGGAGGTTCCTCCATGTCACAATTTTCTTTGTTATCACAAGGATAAAGGTCTGTTTGCCATTAATGGCCAGCTCTTGATGTTTCTTATCAGGAGAGAATTTAGCTTCAGACAGTATCCACCCTTGCAGTAGTGAAGCCTGAGTATCAAGTTTACCCTGACATCACTTTGGCCCTCTCTTTTAAGTAGGAGTATCCAGATGGTATGAGGCAAATATTATTTTTCTTTCTTTTTTTTTTGTCATTTGGCCATTGAAGAGCTTCAGCTGATGTTTAAAAGAGTTAAATGGGCAGATTTTGTAAGCATTGTCTCTCTAGAATTAAAAATCTCAGAACAGAAGTGCTTTATCACTTGCGGCATACTTTGAGTGATGAGATGTGTTCAGATATGGTCATATAAATTAGTTTAACTGATGGATAAGTGTAGGCCATATAAATTCCTGTTCTTTAATTAAGCTTGTAATTCTACACCATTATATAAAATACATATGGTATTTCTAGGAGATCCTGGATGCTTGCATAGTGGAAGTGAAAGACGCAGGTTTATGTTTTATTGTAACATTAAGTATCCTAAAAAAGTTAGGTCAGTAAGTATTTAGCAGTTATTATGATATACTTTAAACTTAAACAAACAAAGTGGCAGGCACTAGGTCTGATATTCCATGGAAGCATCATATTTTCTAACTAAACTGTGAAATGTGCATTTGTCCCTGAAATGGGTTAATTTTATGCACACATTTGTAAACTACGTCCATTTGCTGGTTACTGCACAAAATACTGTGATTGTATCTGTGTTAAAATATTTAGGACACATAATGCTAGCATGCCCTTGTTACTTAATTTACAGATGTTTTATTTTAATGAAATAGTGCGCTACAAACTTAACCGTGTTTGTGTTACTCAAAAATAAAATGGTTTTGTTCATGTTAAACTGTTGTACCCTTCAGTCAGTTAAAACTAATAAGCAAGCTAGTAACATTTTTAGGTAGATCTCTCCGAAATCTGAAAGAGTTTCTGTTTATCTTCTGCCATGACTGCAGAAAGCCTTAGCATGAGCAACTACCAAGGCAGAGTATTTTTTTTTTTACTACTGCAGTCTTAATAGAAAGCAGAAATGTCTGGAGTCATCAGAAAAAAATTAATGTGTGGGCCTCACTCTTGTCAAGTTATACAAGAAAAAAATATTACAGATGGGTTAAATTAGAGATGTTTTAGAATCCCGTAGATGAAGCAATGCTTTCCAATGGTACCTAAAGATACAAGACAGTCTTGAGAGCGGCTCAGTGTCTAGATCTCTCCAGACATGAGGGAGGCCATACCCTGGCTCTGCTGCTGACCAGCCCTGCTCTTCCCCTCTCCCGAACTAGCTTAAGAGAAAAAATATACAGGCTTTTAAATGTAGTGTCTTGTTAGGAGGGCTTGCCAGGTGCTGGCATAAGGGAGGGACAGAGATGAGACTGAGTGGCCAGGCACAAGGCAGTCGGAAGGGAGGGCAGGAGGGGGCAAGGCTCTGTCATCTTCATCTTTGGGTAGCATGGAACCATCAAAGTGGTTCAGCTGCTCCTGAAACCGCAGCTTTGGGTTACATGCAGGCCTCTTTCTCTTCCCAGATGCTTTCCTTTTGGGTGCAGAGGGGCTACTCATTTTGATCAAAGGAAGTCAGTGGATACAGGAGACTATAAGATGTATGAGAGTTTTAGGAACAGATCTCATCCTTGGCTGCCTGTAAAGGCCGTGACATGACTGATATCATGAAACCAGCCTTGCTCCACTTCAGATCAAAGCTTTGCAGTCTGTTCCGCATCTTATTTCTACTTCCAGATAATTGGGGACAAGCACAGCAGGACACTGTCTGTCTGGCACATCTAAATAAATTCTTAATGCGGAGATTCCTCTTCAAAGCATTCCCCCTTTACTCTCCCCAGCGGTTATGTTTCGCAGATGGAAGGAAGCCATTTTGTTTTCACAACTTCTGTCGTTACCGTTTGACTCTCCCCTGGGTATCTCTTTTTCCAGGATTACAGTAGCAGTAATGTTAGTTTTGGAAAGATCTGTTCCTGGAAATTGAAGTAGTGCTTTATGCAACAAGGAGAGCCGTGGTGCTGTGTCCCCTGTACGTAGTACTCTGGATTGAGGAGTGACTGGGAGACGTGGCACTGGCTGCGCCAAGATGAGAGTTTCCAGATACAAGGCTATGCCCTAAAAAACATTAACGGAAGACGCAGTTGTCAGCAACGAGGAGTAAGTGATATCACAGAAACAAAGCCTAGCTCCTCCTGAGACCTATCAAAATATTTGCTGTCTTGCAGAGAGGTACTCAGTGGTTGAGTTACTTATCTGGTGACTGTGGATGTCTCCATTCCGTGTCCTCATCTGCTGTGGGGATTGTCCACTTCTCCATCTATTGGCAGTAGAGAGCAACTTCTGTTTGAAAGGGATCTTCCTGATTTGGTTCAGGTGAAAGATGTTTGAGGGTCTGCTCCATTTACCTGCCACTCACTGAAGTGTCACACTGCTCCCACCTACGCAAATAGCAGGGGTATGCTGGTGAGTATGTCAGTACTTGTTATGAAAGCTGCAGTTATTCCTGACCTGCGGAGCAATTCCCCTGTGCCAGGGGATCAAAGTTTCCCATTACTTTCTGAACTGTCCACACACTTCTTGTGTTTACACGAAGAAAGACGGTCTGGTGCTTTTGTGACAATGCTGGCGAGCAGAGCGGCTGTCGCAGCTGGGTGGATGTATGTAGCGTATCATGAGTCCTGCCAGTGAGTTTGTGATCAGTCTCTGCATCTGGAAACTGATAATGATAATCCCATTCTGCCAGCCAGTGTGTGAGATACAGTGCGAACTGGTGGGGTTTTTTTGCCTCTTTTGTTTGTTTGTTTGTTTTTAAGGCTGTGTTTGAATACGATTTTTTAAAATTTTACTCATCATTTCAGTGGTCACCTGGAATGAAACACAAGATAGGACTGAGTGGGCCTGACTCTGTTTTTTACATTTCTGGCTGGATAACTCGTTGTTCTTTGATTTATTTAACAAAACATGGAGGCTTTGCAAATACACCTTGGCAGAGGGAGTTTCCTGGTGAATAGCAGGCTTCCATCTGTGTTCGTGTGAATTTAAAAGGAGTGTTTGGATGATGCGGTACATTGCTGAGCTAGGCTCCAGAAAGACGTCAACAAGTGTTACACTGGTTTATGTAAAATCTAGCAGTTAAATACCATGTTAAACATGTGAAGGATAATCTTAATGACTTTTTATGAGAGTTTTGGGCAAAAGTATGATGATATTTTACTGATGATATTAACACATGCAAGAAAAGTATTCTTTGCAAGAATACCAGTATTAAATGGTTCCTTATGGTACAAATTTTATTCCAGCCCTGCAGTTTATAGGTTGTGACTTCATTTCTCCCAGCACTATATTAAAATGTCTTGCTGTATCTTGAGATCTACTGCATCTCCACTGGGAGATTATATTTGAATTTGAGAACTTTCCTAGGAAAAATAAATGTTTCTAAATCATGAAACCATTCCTTGTGACTGTCATGGCCATTCACTCTCTTGTATTAATTTGAAAACTGTTCCTCCTTTATTTTAATATAGGGCCCTTTAGGAACTTTCTTCCCTGAACAGCTGTACAACTTGATTAAGGATCTAGTTGTCTGTCAAGTGCTAGTTCAATATTGTGTGCTTTTCTTTTTCAGTCTTGGTCCTTATTTACTGCGGATGTTACCAGTATGTGTTAATTTCTGAGGGAGCACAGGAGAGGGAGAAAAGCAGAGGGGAAAGGAGCAGATGAAGGAGGGGGATGCTTGTTTACAGTGTCCTTTATGTGTCCACACCAGAAGATTTTTTTTTTCTCTGCTCTGCTTCCTGGAGGCACAGGTCTCTTTCTAATGGATCTGCGAACCTTGATCTAAGGAAAAAAAGGAAAACTGCAATGTTTACCCGAATCCTTATTTTCTTTAAAAGATAAGATTGTGTCACCTAAGTCAGCTTAGTTAATCTTGCTAAAAAGTGCAAACTGGCCTTTTAGAGTTTAAATTTGTTACTAGGAAACATAGCCTGTTTTGCAGAGTGAGAAACTAATTGAAGTATGCTTAAAAAAAAAAATCTGCTATTCAGGAAAGCACCTCTTACTGGAAAATACAGGGCGTGTGTAGTATGATACAGCTTTACAAAAAGCAGTAGTGTACAAGGAAAGTGACCAACCATCTTAACAGATTTGGATACAAATGAAAAGCAAGTATTTAAAATTTTTAAATTTTCCTTTGTGGCAGATTTTACTTTTGTTCCATTGCTTAACAGTAAGGAATTCGATTTGCTGTTACCTTTAGAATTTTCCAGCTGCACTCTTACTCCTGCTCAATCTGTGCTATCTGTGGCTTCAGGCTATCCAGGCTTCAACACAGATGAGAAAGCAAACAACCCCTGCCATCGAAAACCAAACTAAAACAAAGTCCCTCTAAAAGAGTTTTCCTTGCCTTTTTTTCCCCCTGTTCTGACATACATACTCTGTCTTGGCATTTGAGATATTTGTTATTTGAGTTTTATATACTGTTCCTACCCAGCAAACTTTAAAGGACTCTAGTGTTGATGTGTGATTAATTGCCTTTGCTGGTTAGGGGGGACTGAACTACATCTTTGTGGGATGCCAACAGAAAATGAGTTTGCTTTATAGTTTCAAAAAGGGGAATGATTTTGGTAAGAACTTTTCATCCAGTGCCTGGAAAATTTCCAGAAATATTTGAGCGGCACAGATAAGGTTTTTGAAGCAAAACCTTGGAATTCAAAGGTTGTATAAAGCATACTTTTGATCAGTAATATGCATATACTTCCATTCTGTCTTCATCTTTTGAGCAGTTTATTCTTGCTCCTTCCCAAGCTTCTTTATTTTCTTTCCTTTCCTGGACCATCACCATTCTCTGTCTTTGTGGTCCTTGAAAAGAGGAAATGCAGATGGTAGCATTCTTGAACAAGAACTGGTGAGGTTTTTATGGGGTAACATGTCAGCCTTCATCTTGTAGTTACGTCATGTTTGAGATTCTTTTGGCTTAATTTGGGATTTGCTTAGTTTTAAATCTCAACATTGACTTCTGAAGGTACTCCAACGTGTATGTTTTCAGTGTGCTCTCAGATGCTAGCAGTCAAACTTGGTTTAGAAGCTTATTCTCATTGAGGCAGACTTTACAGTAGGGCACGGGACACCGGCACTATCCTATTGTTTAAAAGGAGCCATTTGTTTAATTCTGGAAAATGTGGGAACTGTGAAGCAGCCAGTGTTGCAAATTTGCTGTAATCCAAACCAATGAGACTGATTGTCAGGGAAAAAAAAAACCAACCCATATACTACTGAAACAAAAGTCTTGCAGATGGCCTGGTGAGATTATTTCTAGACACGTAAATAGGTTGAGTATTATCAGTAACACTTGCTTTTACTTGAACTGCAACCAATGCTTTGCTAGTTTTTCTGCTTAGCCACTTAAAGATTAAATTAGAGTGGTTTACAAATAGAATCATAGAATCATAGAATGGTTAGGGTTGGAAGGGACCTTCAAAGGTCATCTAGTCCAACCCCCCTGCAAGGAGCAGGGACATCCCCCACTAGATCAGGTCGCTCAGAGCCCCATCCAGCCTGGCCTTGAATGTTTCCAGGGATGGGGCATCCACCACCTCTCTGGGCAACCTGTTCCAGTGATCTAATTCATCTTCTATCTAGAACTTTTGTTTTCGAGATCTACGGATATGAAATAAATCATTCAAAAAATCAAAGGTGATTTTTCAACAGTAGAAAAGCAATGCAATATGCTGTCTGTTAAACAGATTTATGGAGAACATCACTGGAGACTGCTGACCATAGCTCTAGAAAATCATATATGAATACAAGCAGAGTCTTTGTCAAGCTTTATGAATCACCTACTTCTAAAACAGGCCCCAAGAGTAGAAAAATTATAGATTAAAGAATAATGTACTCTGTGCTTCTATGTCTTGAGTTCTATTGCTGCTGAAATCTGATTTTCCCAAAGCTCTGTAGAGATTACAAGCAGTAAACTGACTGTATTTTGGTTGCTATGAACAAATTAGGAATTTGAAAATACAGAAACAAGAAAGCAGCAATTGATCCTGGTGTTACACAGGAACATCTGTCTGGAGTTTCAAAGACAGCGAGCTATCAGCTAAGGCAGATTTTCTGTCTGTCTGTGTAAGGATTGTGTGAGCTTGTTGTGTCTATATTGAAGCTGCTATTGTTTTCCTGCTGTGAAATGACAGATGGACATGAATATCCTGAGAGATCTGCGACTTTTGGCTGACTTGAGCTTTTCAAATCCATGCATAATAGAGCTTGCTCTAGGCCTTCAAGAAGGAAGAAAAACAAAAACAGAAAAGAAAACCAACACAAATGAAACATATGGTGCCAGGCTGTGTTGTGAAATCATCAAAAGTATATTCCTTTCTTCTTTTTGAAGAAGACAGATAGGTTATTTTTCTGAAGGGGAGCTATCAGCTTCAGGTTTATTTTTATAAGGATATAACATGTCCACTGCATATAGTATATAGTTCCCTTTGCCTTAGATGAAACAAGTTATGGTGCTATTCTAGAGTACTCAGATAGACAACCAGTACTAAAACTTGAGATCCTGAAAAAAACAATGATGGAGGAGATTGAATTTATTGATAGGTTGGGAGAGGAAGATGTATAATTCAGAAATACATGTTTTGTTTTCTAATTACATGAATTAATATGTCATTAGAAACATGTTAATTAGTTGTCTAATGACAGGGCTTTGCTTTATGTCATATGTAGTGTAAATCTATGTTAGTTGGGGTAATAAATATATTTTATGTATTTGAAAACAGAGTTTGTCTGGCAGAATCTTATTAAAAACGTTCATCTCTCCAGCTCAGGTAAATGCATTTTTGTCTTGAACTAAATGATCCTAGTATTAAAAAAGGAGAAGGAATTAGCACGGGTTTTGGAACATCTATAGGAAGAGTACTACTGCCTTCATTGGTATCACTGTTATGAAGTAAAACTAGATGCCCATGCTTACTTTTCAGTTTGTCATTGTTTAGTTCCAAAACTAGCGTTTTTCCTTCTATGGTGTTTCCTCCATAAGTTTGTGAATTGTTAAGGTCTGCTAAGGCAGTCTGTTAGTCAAGTATGCACCACTGCAATTGTTTAAACTGGGAGCTATAAACCATCCTTCTAGACTGAAGGATCTATTTAAACAAAGTGTTTATTTAAGTCTTGTACAAACAAATACATAATGAAGAGCTGTATGTTACAGAAGGGGAAAACATGGAATGAGGCTGTGAATCAAGGCAGCATTTTTCTTTCCGGGGATGTTTTGTTGTCATGTGAATAGTAGGTGCGTATTTTTAAATTACTGGAATGACAGCTATTAATTTAGTTAAATATTTGGCTTGCCTTTCTTCATGCTGTGCTTTAGACAGGTGTGTAACAGCTCATTCCTGTGTTACCTTTAGTTCTGTACAGAATAGTTGAAGGAACTGGATGAAGCAGTGTGACATGTATCTATTAGTTGAAGGAACTGGACGAAGCAGTGTGACATGTATCTACTACACGGACAAACCTGGAGACGTGGTGAAGTTATCAGTGGAAGCAAATCACTCCCAAAGGATCAGTCAGAGTCAGCCAGTCAGTATGTCTCTCTTTTTCTTGAAGTAGTAACAGACTGTCCAATTTAATTCCTTCAACCGCCATGTTCTGTGAAAAGTGTTTTCTTTCTGTTAGTACATAACCCTACAAATCAAAAAAGATTTGTTCAGTTCTGTGCGGTGTATTTGAAATCCACTATAGGTATTATAAACTTGATCCTGTTCAGTAAAATTTTGATCCAAATCCCAATGGAAGGATTCCTACCTACCTAAATTGAGCTGTGTTTTTGAATGACTCTTAAGATGTCGTAGTAAAGGCATGGTTTATTTCAGCCAAGTCTTTGTTGAATGATAAGGTATAAATAGTTACTGCTGGCAATTAACATTTCAAATTCTGAATTTAATTAATGAAACATCAACATTTATGAGAAGTAAGGGATAAGAAATGTGCTCATCCAGTCCTCTTTCATCAATGTTTGTTACTATGGTTCTCTTTTGTATGCTAGTATTCAGTTCTTCTGATTGGGTTTTGGATGTCTATTAACTGCTCTAACACTCTACTGCCTGATAAGATACATCACTGTATTGCTAGCATACAGAAGATGTGAGGCCTTGTACTTGCTTAAGTCCCATATATGCACTGAACACAGCAAACTGAAATTGTGCAGTAACTCTGCACAGATAATATTGCAGGCCCCATCTGATGAAGCTAAAAGAATAAGTATGGATATTTTACTGATGATTGGGTACTAGTGAAGGGAGTGACTCTACTATTAAATTTGCTGGACAGCAGGTAGGTTTGAAGCCACAATGCATATGTTAATCTGTAGTGGCAGCTAGCATTGATGGAGAATGGAACCATAAATGCCAGTAATTACCTGTGTTGAGTAAACTGGGAAAATAGTTTTTGATGGATGTCTCTTGCTCTTGGTTTTCTTTCTGTTCAAAAACTTACTTGTCTTTATTTTTTCTTCTATTTAAAAAAAAAAAAAGAGAGCAAGAGAAGCCTTTTGTTGTGCCTTGAAGGCTGAATAGGTTACTGTGACCAATATTTAAATTAGTGCACATATGATAGGGTTGTTCCTGGCAGTACTGGCAGGCTACTTTAACTGATTAGTATGTAACAACACATATTAGTGGAGTAACATCTTCATGTGCTGAATCCAGTGTTCAGCCTACCTTCTAGGTAACCTGACGTGTCCATTTACATAAAGGCCGGTACAGAAAAAAAGATTACCTTCTTGCTATTCCTGATGCATTCTGTGTCCTGACAGGCTGTCAAAATGTATCTCCTGTCCCTGACAGGGTGAGCTGCCTCCCAGTCTCATGGAGAATTTCTTAACTACAGGCCTCTTTAGGCACTCATATTCTGGGGAGACTTGGCAGGAAAGAGTGCTGACTGCAATTGAGAGTTAACAAGGGACTTCCATTACCACAATAGCCTCCTGGTATATCAATAAGGAGTGCCTCACACTGGAACGATGGAGACACCGACTTCTTGCAGTTTCCCAGCAGTGCAGCAGAAGGCAATACCCGAGCAGGCCCTCACTTACCAAATCTGGCGAAAAGGGTTTGCTAAGTTGTTCAGAAGTGTGTTGTTAAAGATCTGTTGAACCAGTCTGTTTTGTTGTCCCTCAACAGGCTTTTGAAGGTAAGCAATAAGGTTAGTGGCTTAGGCTATTTTTTTTCTACTGTCTTCATTATATTTTTAAAAAAACACTTGAACTGTTGATATTCCCTTAGGCAGCAAACTAGTGAAATTTTTTAATCTACATGGTCAGGAGCCACCCCTTAGTAAAGTCTACTTCTCATCATTTTCCTCTCTGTCCTCCCCAGAGACCTCAGCATACTATTTAAGCTCCTGTGTGATTAACTTATCTTGCTCTTTCACTGATTTTAATAGCTTACTGTGCTTAGGTAAGAACTGGGAGATTGCTAAACTGAAAAGTCAGAATTATCTTCTTCTTTGTCAGGGCCTCTTTAGTCTGACTCTTCAGTGAGTCTTTGGGAGAACAGGAGGCAATTCTTTAGAGAACTGGGGAAAGGCAAATGTGAAACTATGCTTCCTACTTCTTTCTGTCTGTCTGTTTTTCTGTCTGTCTTTCTTTTTAAATGTACTGGGGAAAATGAAGGGACTTGTAAGACAGTCAGTAAAACCTGGAAGAGCAAAGGAATTATAAGCTGGTCAATGAAGCCTTAATCCCCACGCTTTTTTTTTTAACACGTTATTAAACAGTTGCTTTATGAGCATGTCTAGGGTAGTAAAACTGATAAGCAACCAATATTGATTTATCAAGATCAAACTGTGTCAGATATTTTTAATTTCCTTCCTTGGCAGTATAGCTAGCCTAGTAGATAAAAGATGAGCAGTAGATGGATGAGGCATTTTGACTGTTACTTATTTCAGTGACTGTACATAATACTCTTGACACTATCTCACACATCATTCATAGAAAATAGCTGGGGAACTCCACATGAAATCATTGTAAAGTGAACACACAAGTGGTTGAGAAAAGATGTCCAAGTATCCTTAATGGCTTGCTGACAACTGAGAGGGCATTTCAGATAGGTCCATTGTATCTTCTGTTTGATTTTATTCTGTATTATTATGAGGCACTTGCCTAGTAGAATACAGAGAATGTATCTGTGGACAGCAGCAAGCTGGGATGTTGCATTAGCATGAAATTCAAAATGAGTTCAGAGCGGTGATAGTAAATGACCTTCAAGCTGTGGTCTGGAGATCCTGTGAATCTACTCATTGCTTGCAAGGAGTTATGAAAGGTAACTAACAAAAGCAAGTCTACTGTCAGTAGACCTAAATTCACTACACAGGGTCCTATGCCTCCACTGGAAAATTTAAAGGAGTTCCCATGTAGGAAAAACTTGGTTGAAATGCAGTTGTTTGGACAATTTGGAGAGATAGTCCAAACACAATGAGTTGAAATTCCACAAGGTGAGCACAACTTGCTATGTTTTATAGAAGTGTTGAAAGAGAATTAAAAAGCCAAAGTTATTCTAGCCAACAAAAAAATCTGGTGTTTCTCATCGAAGGACAAATATAATCTGAGGTGTATAAACAAGGAGTCTCACTTGTAAGGGGGTGTAGCTACTATTCTCTGCTTAGCACTGAAGAGGTCTCAGGTAGAAGACTGTATACAGCAGCTGTAATGAAGTACTTTGATAATATGACCTACAAGAACATTTTGAAGGCAGTGACTTTGTTTCATCTCATAGGAAAAAAGCAAAGGTTGTGGGTGAGACATCTCATGAGAAGTGAAAAGCTTTATAAAAGATACTGTCTTCCATTAGAGGAGGGCAGAAAAATAGTAGTATGACTTGGGATGAATAATAGAAAAATAAGAACTGTCCTAGATGTGCAAGCTTCTGTGGCAGCTGCCTAATACCTTACATCTGTTATGTGATTAAGCTCTATACATATTCTCAGTAACTTGTTTGTGTGCATAGTTAGGCACTGAAATAGATGATTAAAGTTCTTGTGGAATACCTTTTGAGATTAGACGTTTCCAGAAACAGGTTAGACACAAAAAAGTCCCACGGAGGATCTAACTATACTTTCTTGTATCTCACAGTAGGAAGTAGGTAAGATGATCTTTCAAAGTCTCTTCTAGCTCCTCCTGTAATTTTACTAGTATAGGAAAAACTTGAGTTAAGGGAAACTAACTGGCTCTTGAAACAAGGTGTAGCTCCACAGGAATGAAAATTCATGTGGAAAATCTTATGACACAGTGCAGTAAGGTGGCATATTTTTTTTTCAGTGGACATGCTTGTAACGAGAACCAACAGGAAGGTATTAGTAATCAGGGGAGTAGAGTTAACTGTCTAAAGAAGACAGAGGCATTCTCAGCCATGTAGACCAATCTGTAAAGTTTGTTTCCCCTTGATTCTCTCCTTAATAAGTAGTTGTGCCAAAACTATTGTCCTCTTGATTTTGTTTTGGTTTATTAGAAGGAACAGGTTCTCATATGTCACCTAACTGGGGATCAGGCAATCTCAGTTGTTACAGGCATCTGAGTCATGCTAGTTTTCTAAGCTAAAGTACTATTGTTGTTCCTGACGGCTATTGAGCAAATAGAGTTTTGGCAGCAAAGTCTGTACAAAAGAACCAAATCCTATTTCATGACAGACAGGTGATGACCAATTAAATCTTGGTTAGGTTGTTGTTTTTTCCATAGAAAGGATATCAGATTTAATATCACCCTCTTTTTTGGAAAAAGTTGTGAAAAATTCCTTTGTACCTAATTCTTCTTGCGTTAGCACTTATGTAATAAATACCATAACACTGAAACAAACAAACAAACCAACCCCCAAAACACCCCCGAAACCACTCCATTCCTGTGTAGCTGCATTTGATTGGCCAGTTTGCAGACTTACAGATAAATCTGAAGGGACTGTAGATCTTGATGGAAATTTAATAGTTAAGACATGAAGGGAGCAGAAATCTTGGCCTAAATGACTTCTCGCTCTTATACTGGGCAGGATCTATGTAATACAAAGATACAGTCCACCTGTCCAGTCTTTATTTCCACTGAATTAGAAAAGCTTTCTAAAAGTGGACCAATATTTAACCTCTTTGTAGAATACAGTCTTGGCTTTTAAATCTGGTTGTACCTAATTTGTTTTCCTCTTTGAGAGCTGGCTGTGGATCATGGCTTGTTTCCCAGTAGCCAATGAAATCACACGTATGAGAGAGGTAAAATAATTTTTCTCATTTGTAATTTTAGTTTGTCACAATAATTATATGTGACCCTGTCCAAATCTGTTATGCCTTACATTATATCATGCTGTTTGCAGAAACGATGATTAATGCTGTTGGTGAACTGGGAGGGGAGTAAGAGTCTAACGTCTGCGTACATTGGGTGCCTATTGGTTTGTCTGCCTTCATCTGGTATTTGGCATGTCTTCCAGTATTTCATGAGAAGAAAATAGCCATGTTCTGGTCAGGCCAAGTGTCCATACTCCTTCCAAAGGCAGCTAGTAAAGCTTTATGCTTGCGGAGAAAAATGCAAGAAATGCATGAACTATATATAGTGATTCTTTCCCATGGTTAGGTCCCTTAATTAGTGGTTTAGGGACCTCCTTACCTAAAGGTTGCACCCAAGCATTTGTGTTTTAAATAACCAGCAGTGGGTCTGTCATTCAAGAACTGAGTTCTTTTTTGAGTTCATTTGTGCTTTACATGTATCCAATGTCTTGCTGCAATGGTTCCATAACTGGAGTATACACTGTGAAGAAAAAGCATTTTTTTCAGTTGTTACAGATAAGCCATTTAGTGAGCTGCCCATGAATTTTTTTTGTGAGAAGTGGTTCCGTGTTGACTTTTCCACACATCTGTTGTTCTGCCAGTGTGTATGCTGTTCTCCTTGGTGATTTTTCTTCTTTGCTGAAGACTTCCAGTTGTTTTAGTCTTGTAAGGTTTGACAATGCTCCAAAAGAAGAGTCAGTTTCACAACACTGTGAAAGCACTGTCATCCGCTTTGTGGCCAAAGCACCGAATTTCTTTTTTTCACTTTGCTACCAGTAAAACTGAGTTAAGATTTCTTTAATTAAACAAGGTTCTGTGAAGACCAATTAATGCCTATATTTATATATTATAGGTTAGATGACATGTATAAATTAAGAAGGAACCAAATTGTAGTTCTGAAAATTATGATAACTTCCACAAGTAGTATATTACTGAAGTTCCTCCCTTTGTATGCTCTACATAGGCATTAATGGTGGCTACTGTTATTTGATGAAAGCTATTTCCACGGGCATTTTTGTTGCTAAAAGCACTTGTAATAGCTCTATTTTTATGGTTTCTCCTTTTATTTTTGAATAAAAATTTGAGAATAATGAAGGCAATCTTATTATAGCATCTTACTTTGAGAAACATGTTGATGAACAGCTGGCAAGGCTGAGAAACAAGATGTTATGTAAAATTGAAGTTAAATAGGAATAAAATTACTTTAGAATTTAAAATAAAAAACACTTGGTTTTGGTTCCAGAGAAAATAATCCATTTACCTCATCGTGAATTGGATGTGAGCTGTGACCCAATCTGTTGAGCCTGAAAGTGGATTTTCTCCAAGTGCCCTGGCAGTCCAGTTGTGCCTCTCTCTTCGCCCATCAGCCAACCATATGTGCCTGTCTGTGGTTTATCAAATGCTCTGTTATTCCCCTTTTGGCTATGCTGCACCTTTATGGCCTTGTACAAAGGCCTAAGGGTATATTTGGCACACAGTAGTGGAAAGGACAGTAGGAGTATAGAATTGTGACAGGTTTGGGACATACCGTGGTGCTACACGGTGCAGAGGATTAGGGAGCAGCGAGTAGTGGGAAGGGCTGGGCATTGTAGCGCTGCTAAATGCAAGCGTGTTGAGCATGAGGTGCTGTGTGGTGGCAGGAAGTTCAGCAGGGAGGCTAGTGGGATGTGGCCCCTATGGCCTGCTAAGAAAATTTCTGAGTCCAGTTCAGTTCTTCACTGCTATATTAGGAGGAAATAGCATCTTTCTGTGGTAGTAGAGGCTAAGGAGCATGCATAGCATCTAGCCCTTCCTGCCAGCAAGTGGCTTTAGTGCAGCTGTGTTACAAGGCGTTGTCCTCTCCTATCTGTTAGGTTTCTGGGCTGGGATCTGTAGGTGCTTCTTTCTCTGTGTAATTTTTTGTTCAGTCAGTCAGTTGATTTCAGCCATCAATAGAATGACATACTTCTCAAAGCTAACAAGGTACCACTATTTTTTAAAAATAGGTGGCCAGTTGGAGGAGGGACTGTAAAACATCATGTCAGAAGTCTTGATCAACTGTGAAGCACAAATCTCACAAATATAAGCTTCATTAGTAGCAGAGCTCGTGGAACTACTTGCTTTAATTAGTTTTCCATAGCTGAGAATTCTTTACCGTATAAGGGTTTATTTCAGATGCAAGTTTTCCATTAGCAGACAAACACTATAAATTTTAATTAAAATAATTCATACTTCACTCCTCTGAAAGTCGATGAAATATCTCTTTGTTCTGTGTGATTTCTTTGTATATTATATTAGGAGCCTGAGTGGTAAGAAGAATTGGATGGATGATTCATCTGTCCTTACTGTTTGATAGGTTGCGTGGAGGATACTATGTATGTGCAGTTTGCAAGTCTACCCTAGCATCTGCAAGTTTGTGCTACACCACGTAATCATCTACTATGTGTTAGTTGGAGCTGCATACCTAGAAGAACTTGAATGGGGGAAAGGAAAGACTGCTGGAAATCAGAATAAAGACCAGGTTGGCAGGCAAAAGGTGGGGCCAATATGTGGCCTGCTGTGAACTACCAAACTCAAAATTAAGGGAAAATGTTTTATGGGTCTTTCCTCTGCATGTTTATAAATGTTGTCCTGAGTTACAGAAATCAAAAGCAAACCACAGGCTTTGGCAGGTAGGCTAATGCTTTCTAGCCCAGTAATCATAAATGACGACTTAAAACATGTTTTTTTAAAATAAATCACTGATAACTGACACTATGATTAAGTTAGATTATTACGATCCCTTGGCTTTTCTCTATTTTAAATTGTAAAATGTCTCTTTTCTTTAGAAACAGAGAATTCTGACTGGCAAGGTTTATAAGCTCAGTAGATCAAATTTAGTGTAGTATTAAAACTGTTTTTAAGTGTTTTTAGTGTTTCAAAATTAAATTGTTCTATAGTAGACAGTAATAGCGTAAAGTTGTTCCCACTGACACAAACAGGAGCAGTTGAATTAAACCAATGTTTAGCACTTTAAAAAAATTTACTTAGAATATACATTTTTGTTATAGCTTTTGTGATTAGTTTTTTTTTTTATTTCATAGCCAAGTGATTTCATATTATAATTTTATATTTGCTTTGCTGCTGATAAATACCAATCAAAGAGCAGTGGTTTGGGTGGGGCTTCTTTGTAGCCTTGTTTCTAGGCATTGTTCCAAAGTACACAGCAAAAATGCTTTATAGGTTTTGTTTAGAGCAGGGCTTTTAACGCAGAGATCACCACTGAGTCTTTTTGATGCAAATACTTGATTCTTTTCTTCAAACTCAACATTATATTTTTGTGGTGGACTGTAGCTGTTAAAAATACATGTGTTTGTCCTGCATACTGTGCTTTAAAGAGGATCAGATAACTTCTCCATTTTTTCTGAACATATGATGCTTTTGCAGAATTCTGGTAATGAGAGAAGAAGAGAGGATATGACAATTAATTGTGTAGAAGGCTCAAGAGGTCATCTTGCTTCAATGAACGTGAAGCAGAGAGCTTCCGTTGCACTATTTGGGTGAGGGTGTACCCTGATCTGGTCCTCAGTGCCCGTGACTGAAGTTTATGATGCATGGTAGATGCCTTTAGGCAGAGAATGAGCAGCCAGCTTTTCATTAATTTGTAACAGAGAGACTGGTGGGAACGTTGTTCCATGCTGTGGACAGCTTGTAGTGAATTCCTTCAGTGTTAAGCAAGCTAAAAATAATACTCTAGAAAATATGTGCTTTAGCCAGAGCCTTTGTTTTCTGAACATCCATTTGAACAGGGGTTAAAACTACACTATGAAAGTAAAAAGAGCAAGAAGTATCCTCCCTCTTTTTTTTTTTTTAGTAATCTTGAAACTATTAAGCTGTTGAATACATTTAAGTAAAGATTTTAAATAGGTCAGTAATGCTTATATAGGAATGATTTGGGGAATTTGTCTATGTACAATTTAAGGATTCTGTTAGAAAACTCATTATGGTTTTGTAAGCTCTTCATATCCTTACAGATATTTTTACGTACCCTTCCTGCATGTTGACTCTGTGAGGGGACTGGAGCGTATGAGCTAGCCCATCTCTTGTGAATAGATGAGTTGCTGAAGCCAGTGGCTCCCAGTAGGCAGAGCTAAGGAAGAATTGCACACTAGATAAAACCAGTTTACTCAGCTGCTGTTTGGAGGCATAAAGTTTCAAGACATTTTAATTTCCACAGGAAAAGGAACAAAGATAAGAGCAACTGGTACAGCCCTTTAAAAATCATGGTGGAATGGGTCATGGGGGGAGAGTTGCCAGCATGGGGAGAGAACAATGAAGGAACAACTCTTGGAGGGAGCAGAGATGTTGCAGCTGAGGGGCCAAACACAGCTGAAAGAGGCTGGTTGCAAGGCAAAAGGAAAGCTTCCAAAAAGCAAGTAGTAACTTGCAAGCAGGGCATCTTGGCTATGCATGGATTTCTTGATCCGGTCCCTTGGTGCCTTCAAATATGGGGGTAACCAGAGGCAGCAAGCTCTGTGTGTGGGCTTCAGTATTGCTGCGAAAATAGAATGCGTTTATATTGTTTTTAAAATAAGTTTTTAAAATGTAGGTCTGTAGGTCTCTTCCTTGCTTCAGAGAGCAAAGATATTAATATGCTGGATGAAGCTGTGTAGGTGTGTTTCAGCTGCTGCATCTCCTTGAGGGGCAAATGATCCATGGCAAGAATGTTCAGGGGAAGTTTTCATGCTTTTCTCACTCAGGAGGGAGGTCTGGACTGCAGCACTTTCCCGCCGATAAATGACTGCACCCTTGTTTTTGCAAAGGAAAAAAAAAAATTAATTACTGGAGTATTAAGATGCTGTTCTGCTCTCCATCCGTGTAGTAACCAAACCATTAGAGCACTTGACTGTGGAGGTGCATTTCTATTCTTAGTGCAAGGTGGTTCATATTGTTCCACCTCTCCTGGACAGAGAGGCTGGAGCTGATGGGTGATCAGCGTGGGGCCACTCTCTCTGGTCCCACCGAAGCTGTGCCACTGCACAGCTGAGAATGCAGCCCTCTTTGTGTGGTGAGGAAAGGGAGGTTGGCCCTGACATCATTATTTACTTCACAGACCTCAAGGAGAAGAGTGTGGAGATCTCGTATCTGTTCCAGAGACTGTTCTTATGGCCTTAAACAGCAAACAGTTGCAAACCTCTCTGTGCGTTTCATATTGATTTAAACATTTGGTTTTTGTATTGGGGGACAGGGGATGGAAAATAGCTGCAAGCTGACCTAGTATCACTAGTTTAATCTGGTGTCTCTGAAAGGGTATGCATTAACTGCAAGTATTCTGTTTTTAAACCAGTTTTACTTTGCTACCCTAGTTCCTTAGGACAAAGCATACTTTTGAAATCACTGTAGTGTCCAGTTGTGATTGGTTTTAGTGGCTGCAGTATAGTTTGTGTGTCTGTGAATTCATGAAGAAAAAAAATGAAAATCCGAGGTGTGAGGTTAAACTGTATAACGCATTAAATGAATTATATGCACATCAGAACATCTCAGCCAGATGGATTTTCATGGTGTGGAGATCTGTGAATAGACCTGCTGTCACTCACATGGATGAGGATCTGGCAAACATAACTCCTTAACGTCTTGGGGAGATAACTCAGAAATAATGAAAGATGCATTTATCAGAAAAACCCTTCCTTAAAATTCAAACAGGAAACAAATGGAAATCCCATTAACATTGTGTTGAACCAGGAAAATACTCTTAATTTACAGATATCCTTTTGACTGAATACAGGAATGTGTTTGTTTTGTAAAGGGGAGTAGAATTATTGAACTTAAAAGCTGTTTGGGGCAATGTAAACACATTACTTACCCAAAACACTTAAGCGAAGGAAATGTGCCCTTTAGGCTTTCCCTTAGGAGTTAATGCTTTGCTTTAAGTGGTAGTAATTTACACAACCTATAAATACAGTAAGTAATGTAAAGTATAAGGGAGTAACTTTTTTTTTTTTTCTTCCCTCCTCTTTTAAGAAGTATCTTTCATGTCTTACTACTCATAGCCACATTGGGAAAGAGAGCTGTGTTGTACTATATTCAAAAGCACTAGTAGGAATTTCGTGTTTCTTATGCTTAGGCAACAGCCTTAAATATCAGTTCCTACCCTTTATTATTTGTGTTAATGGTGGCTTTAAAGTCGTACTTGATTGCTGCATAAATATGGTGTAGAAAGTTGCCATTATAACTTTTTTCATTTGTTTGTTTACTTTGTTTTTGTTTTGTAGAAATACTGAAAATGTATTTTGGCCTCATGGTTGGCGTGACAGCTTTCCTGTGCAAATCTCAAAGTTGTTTTGTTTTTCTGCTGAGAGCATTAAGCATAATTACCATGTTGTGCTGAGTTTTATAACAAGGACTTTTGTTCTATAATCTAGGCAAAAGCATTCAATTTATTTTATACAGACATTCACAAAATGGGGAATTACAGAGAAGGATCATTGCTCCTCTTTAATTTTATAAGTAAGTAAAGCATCTTTTCCCACCTCCACTGTTTTTTTCCTTCCTGTTTTAGTTTTTTTAATAATTTGTCTAAATAATAACTTAGCATGTTTCCAGTTGAGATCATCTGTGTCACAAATTGAAAAATATTAGTCCAAAGTTAATGTTTAAAAGATGTTTTGAACAAGGTTGTCCTTCCATACAAGCAGAAAAATGGGAGCTGCATCCCTAGCAGGCTAAGACAAGATTCCCAAAGAAACTGAAGCTTTTCATAAAGCTGAAAGGAAAAAAAAAAAAATACTGTCAGTGGCCAGACTGTTGGTGTGGAGGTGAGGAGTTTTTTGGCCACAGGCTCTTTAGTACTGCAGGTTAGATTTTACTGGCTGAAAGGCATTTTTGCCTTTGTATCCAGCCAGTTCGTTGCTGTGGAAAAGCTCTTTGCCTCCTCCATGTAGTGTTGAATCACTGTTCAGGTGTGAAGATCCAGAATAGCTTTCAGGTTAAATGTGTTGTTCTGTGATTACAGAGGATACACTTTACCGTGGTCTTCACACAGTGTCTATTGGACTGTTCATTTTTTCTCACTCTTCAGCAGTTTCTTGTCTTGACATTCAGTTCTTTGAATGTAAGCAGGCATTAAACAAAACTCTAAACTTTGCCTTTCAACCAGTATGGAATAAAGTCTTTGACCAAATAAGGTAGATCCAGAGTAGTAGGGTTCTTGAATGTCAATAATTTAATTGTTCAGTGGTAGGTAGTCAATAAGATTAGATACGTAAAGGCTTTATATGATGTAAAAGAAGTTCACTACTAAGAATTTTGACTGAAATGCTGTGATAAAGCTGAAAGTCATAAATACTTACTTTAATTAAGAACCTAGTTTTTGTAGCCTAATATTCAACTTTGGTTTTAAATAAATGTAGATTTTCCAGACGCTCTGCAGCGCTTCTGATTTTGAAGATGCAGAAGGACAAGGTTTCTCTTTGCCTTGTTCAACAGCAGCAGCTGCGTATGAATTTTATTCTTGCTAGCTGATAATTGTAGGCAACACATTTTAACAAGCCGAATGTGATATGCATCTTAATAATACTCAATAAAAACGTGAATAAAAAATACCAAGTGTGACTAAAGGCTGTGTGAAACTAAGTCCCTGGTCTCACAGGTTTCTGATTGTTAGTCCGCATAATCCTTAGTATTGTCAAAAAGAATGATTGAGGCAGAAAAACTGACCAGGAACAAGCTTCCCTGATCAGGCTTTTAAAACCACATATAAATATTTTTGGAGCTTGGTTGGAGTGTGATCATGGAAACATTATCTATTCTTCAGGAGTAAAATATGGATGGGTATTGGGACTGGCCCTGTTTAACATCGTTGTTGGTGACATGCACAGTGGGATAGAGTGCACCCTCAGCAAGTTTGTCGATGGAACCAAGCTGTGTGGTGCAGTTGACACGCTGGAGGGGAGGGATGCCATCCAGAAGGACCTTGACAGGCTGGAGAGGTTGGCCAGTGCAAACCTCATGAAGTCCAACCAGGCCAAGTGCAAAGTCCTGGACATGGGTCAGGGCAGTCCCAGGCACAAATACAGGCTGGGCGGAGAATGGATTGAGAGCAGCCCTGAGGAGAAGGATTTGGGAGTGATGGTTGATGAGAAGCTGGACATAAGCCCGCAAAGCACGCCTGCAGCCCAGAAAGCCAACCGCATCCTGGGCTGCATCAAAAGAACCATGGCCAGCAGGTTGAGGGAGGTGATTCTGCCTCTGTACTCTGCTCTCGTGAGACATCGCCTGGAGTACTGCGTCCAGCTCTAGGGCATCCAACATAAGAAGGACATGGACCAGTTGCAGCAAGTCCAGGGGAGGGCCACGAAGATGACCAGAGGGCTGGAACACCTCTCCTGTGAGGACAGGCTGAGAGAGTTGGGGCTGTTCAGCCTGGAGAAGAGGAGGCTCTGGGGAGACCTTATAGCGGCCTTCCAGTACCTAAAGGGGGCTTATAAGAAAGATGGGGAGTAGGGCCTGTTGTGATAGGATGAGGGTAATGGTTTTAAAACAGAAGGAGGGTGATTCAGACTGGATAAGGAAAAAAATCTTCTACGATGAGGGTGGTGGAACACTGGAACAGGTTGCCTGAAGAGGTGGTGGATCTCCCATCTCTGGAAACTTTCAAGACCAGGATGGACGGGGCTCTGAGCAACCTGATCTGGTTGGAGATGTCCCTGCTTCTTGCAGGAGGATTGGACCAGATGACCCTTGGGGGTCCTTTTAAGCCCAAACTCTTCTGTGATAATATAAGAGAAAATGAAGTAGCATTTTGTTAACCAATCTTTGATTCTAGTCATTAAAAAAATACTTGTTTCAGGAGCAAGATCCTTTGATTGACTCTACAGGAAGCCATTATGCTTAGGCAAAAAGTATGAGAGCCAAGCTTAATAGTGATAAATACTGACATCCAAACCTGTTTGTCTTTCATTAAAAGCAATCTGTTTAGGTTGTAGGAATTAAAACAAGAAAGAACTCTTGTTACATTGTTATAGACATATGGGCTTTTAGAAGTATTTTTAAACATGTGAACATGTTTTACAGACAACTATATATGTACTGTAACATGTAACCTGATTAATTCATGTTAATATCTGAGAGGAATGGTATAAGTGCCTGGAATATGCACCCAGAAATTAACAGTATTTAATATTAATTTCTGTGTCTCTTTTTTAGAGCACTTAGATTTTGAGTTAATAATTAGGAATCTTTCATCAGTGTACTTAGGTGTATATATTGTCCCTAAAACCACTGTTAGCATGTGAAGTATTTTTAACAAGAATATACAGTATTAGGAAAACAGAGAAAGGCCAGCTACTGTTAGTTGACAGAATTTTTTAAAGTAGCATTTCCTCTAGATGATTTGCCTTACGTGGAAACTGGTACACTGTACCTGATGCACGATCGGGAATGACGTTTCCTGGATGAACTTTGTTTCCATAAAACCAGAAGAAGTTGCAGAAAGTTTACTGTTTACTCTAGTGTATTTGTATCCTTGCTGGGCATTTGGTAATTGTGAAATAATCTGTCCTGCCTATGACTTATGAAGGTACATAAATTCTGTTACTGATAGTGGAAACTGTATTTCTGTTATGTGCAGGTCACGTTTCTGTTGTCCATCCTCAGTGCATGATTATGTGTAAACTAAGGGTTTTGTTATATGAGGAATTTATTTTCTGCTGTGTTTCTGGGTTACTCTCTATGACCTGTTTCTTGCTTACATCAAACATTTCTGATGAATCAAAGACTGAAATTTATAAATCTCTACTGTCTAAGATTATGTTTTTGACCTTGATTCACAATTTGGAAGAGGAAAACAGATTTTAGGATCTTAACAGTGGGTTCCCTGGGAATTAAAGGGATGTTTAGGATTATTTAAGGCTTGATATTATTTAAGACTCTATATAGAAGCATAGCAGTTCTGTCTGGTTTCTAGTGGCTAAAAAAAGCCCTGGAGAAGTAAAAGAAATACATCTATTTAATCTTGTTTTTTAATCTTCTATTGCTTCTTTTCATCTTTTGGAGCTATCTTTTTCTCTCACTTTGAACATTTATATAGGTGGAAGAAAATCTACTAGAAACTTCTGATCTGCTTCAGAAAGGCTGGGATGAGACTTTTAAATTAATTAATTAATAAAATTAATGTTTTGCATACTTTGGTGTTTGATGTGTTAGTGGAGGACATTTCGAGTTTCAAAGAAACTGAAGATGCCATTTTGCACAATTTTTAAAAGGTAGAATAGTAGCAAGCACAAAATAGTCTATTCTCAAAAAGACAAGTTTAGAAGGCCAACCGCATCCTGGGCTGCATCAAGAGGAGCATGGCCAGCAGGTCGAGGGAGGTGATTCTGCCCCTCTACTCTGCCCTGGTGAGACCCCACCTGGAGTACTGTGTCCAGTTCTGGAGCCCCCAACATAAGAAGGACATGGACCAGCTGGAGAAGGTCCAGAGGAGGGCCACAAAGATGATAAGAGGGATGGAGCACCTCTCCTATGAGGACAGGCTG
>JAAGAY010052264.1:0-28397 GCA_011801015.1 Ardeotis arabs
AAAAAAAAAAAAAAAAAAAAAAAAAAAAAAAAGACGTTTCTGTGAAAATACTGTAATAGGTTGCCTTTATGTGGATGACTCTTCACGCTCGCCTAGACTGAGTCACTCTGTGAACTGCCTCACGGTCCATCTCTCTGCCAACTCCTGGCTTAACTTGAACATCCTGTGACTGAAATGAATGCATCAAAGGCTGAAGTCCCGCAAGGTAACAAGGTTTTCTTTGTCCCACACCACCAGCATTCCCCTTACGCTAGCTCTTATGTATCCTCTGGGTCTATATTTGATACGTTTCTGAATTTCAGAGCCTGTAAAAAACTGGTAGACTCTTTCTTTGCCTCTCACTCTGCTTCTAGAGACCTCCTCAACCTATCCCTCTCCACGTACCGGCAACATCCTCCCGCAGCCTGCACATCCCCAGCGTCGCACCATCGCCATTCACAGAATGCGTAGGGCCAAACCAGCACTTTTGATGCTGACCTTACCCAAGCACAGCTGACAAAACCTGCCCTCTTCACTTGCAGAGCAACACTACAACAGCGGCATCCTCACCTTCAGGTGCAATTTAACCATGGCCAAGTCTCTCCGGAGAGAGGCTTGCAACATTTCATACAAGAGATATTATGGGGGGGGAAAAAAAAGTACAGTTTCAGATGTTTTCAATTTTTCATTGCTTTGGATAGAAAATTTTGCTGCCACCTGTGTAAACAGTTTTCAAACACTGAAGGACACAACTGCTGCAAACAAATGCGGGCACAGAAACCACTCCAACACCATCTCTTACAGAAAGCCATCCCGCATTACTGGATTCTGTACTTCCACCGTCTGCTTTTCAATCTGCTTGCAGTTGTAGTGAAAAAAAAAAAAAAAAGTAGTATTACTTACTTTCACAGCTTTCCTCCCCAAATCAGGAACATCCTCCTATCTCTTAGGTGACAATATAAATTATTTTTCCTGTCCTCGCTAAAACCATTTTTAAACCAGTAGTCAAGAACAAAACAAACGTCCCAGCTAATGTAATGTGTATTACTCAGTGATGATAAACACTATACACCCACCTAGACTTTTCACTTGATGTGGTTGGAAACTGCTACGCAAGGTGGAAAAAGTAAGGTAGGCTGCTTTTATTTTTGGCATTTGTTTAAGAGTTTAGGCTCACTGCAGCAGTAGACTTACTCTGGCTCCTTGTATGGCTTGCAGCCAACTGTGTAAAGGCATTTTGTGGCTGTTTTTTGGGGGGAAGAAGCAGGTATCACCCTCGCTGTGTCTCCTACTCCACCATGCTGCCAGGCTGCAAGAGGGGAGCGCTGCTGGGAGGGGACCTTCTCTTCCCCACCCGCCAGAGCAGAGCTTGGCAAGGTAAAGCTCTGTCTAGCCAACAAAGCTCTTTACCACGAATATCCTTATTAAATACAGCCTTATCAGAGACCAGTTTCTGCAGGCTGAAGCAGTCAGGAATTAACTCTGTCAATATTTAAAATTTCAAGCCAGGATTAGTGCCCAGACCCAAGGGGATGCAAGCAAGTGTGCGAGCCACAACACGCACCCGACTGTGCTCACGCTGTGCCGGGTGCTGGGCTCAGGCTCTGTACCTACCACGCTGGTGGCACCCTGGCCCCTCAAAGGGCTCGCTCCCCTAGGTTGCTGTGGCAGGAGGAGGCGGGCGCTGAAACTTGCCTCTCTCGTAGGACGCAGGGATAAGGCCATGGCAACACTTGCATAAAGGGTCAGGCTGGGGAAAGACCCCAGGTCCAGTAGCACCAGCTGTGTGCAGAGGGCAGGGAAAGCCTGCCTGGAGGAGGGAAGACAGCACCCCTCAAGTGTAGCCCAGGCCTGTCAGGATGGGAGGCTCACCAGCACTTCCCAAAAGGGTGCCACTGGCCAGCAAGGTGCACGGCCGGGATATAAACTCATTCGGCACGCTCCTTCAGCAGCCTCTGGCTGTAGTTCCCACCCACACAACCAGGCTATGTCTCCCGCCTTATCCACAAGACAAAGCCGTCTGCCCAACGACACAGCCCTTGGGGCAGGACTGGTGGTACCAACGCCGCCTGCCCTCCCTCCAGGGTGAGCCTCCACTGGCACAGCACGGCTGCCCAGCATGGAGAAGGTGTGAGCTTCACCCCACCACCCCGTGAGTCAAGGTAGCAGCAGAGACCTTGCTCCTCCTGCTTCATATTGAAAGCTGACAATGCTGTTGATGGAGACTACATGAAGCACGTTCGTAAGCTGTGCTAATAAGGCAGCAGAGAGGCTATTGTGCCCTGTCATTAACAATCCCGGTGAAGGGCAGCCCTCACACTGCCCTTTCCTACAGAAATAAATCTCTGTAAAAAAAAAAAAAAAAAAATCAATGTTGCTGTACTGTTTTTGTCAGACCTACCAAACTCGGCACGGAGTCCTCAGGTGTAGGTGCTGGGCTTTTGCCAGAAAAAGTCAGCCTGGGTAAGCGGTGAAAATAAACAGTATGTTACAGGAAACACTTCAGTCTGCATTTTTTTTCCCCCTCAGATAATCTATTGTCCCAACCCAATACGCTGCTCCATACATTTAGTGCAACAGAGGATACTTGCAGTGACTGGCACTGCAAAATAATTCACATGTCATGACATTAATCTTATTACTCAGGATTGTAATAAGGGATATTCCAAGCCTGTAATACACTCCATAGTATTGCATTGCCCTCTCAACTGAAAAATGGAAGCACCTTTCCTGGGACTCACAGTACGGCTGCTAGCTCCTTTCCATCGAAGATATACAGAAATGGTGAAAAAAACATATATAAATAGGTAGAATTACTTGAAAATCAGAAGCTATGCCCGCTAGTCTTTCTTATTTTTCCACTGGTGTGGTTAGAGAGCCCAACAAAGAACTGCAAGAAAGGTTAGAAAAGTTGTAGGAATACAGGAGAAGAGAGTTAGCTTTCAGCTTACCTTCATGTGTACTATAGCAAGCCTCTTAGCTGAATTATAGCTTTGCCTTAAAAACCAGAACATGTATTTTTTGTTGTATATTAATCTACATATCAAAATCATCCACACTAATGACTGCTTAAGATTTCACTGCAAGTTCCCCTGTATTTCTTACAGCCTGTAATATCTGTGCACCTCCCAGTAAAGCTGAAGTAAATGTATTTCAGTATACGCCTGAGCTACAGTGATTTTTAAACCCTTCCCCGAGCTTACTTTACGACAGGTACTAAATGGTTAAGCTCATTACTGAGTCCAATTACAAATATGGGGAAAAACACTTCCATCATTTTTGGCATAAAGTAAGTGCAAAAAGTTGCCTTTCTGCTTGACTAAAAGCCTGAAAAACAAACAATGCACACAGTACACACTGTTTAAGAACTGAGTGCAAATAAGCTCGCAAGGAGATGAGCTTTGTAGGTGTCGCACAGGAGCAAATCCAGCAGAACCTACTGTTCCCACCCCACCACCCCGGGCAGTGGGTGGAGAAGCGGCTGCACAGCGCCTGTTGGGATCCTGACCATTAACCTTCATGTCAGCACTGGGAAATCCAAACTTGTATCTAGGAAAAGAAGCAGCTGTTAAAAAAAGAAAAAAAAAAAAAAAAGTCCAATCCTGGTCTCTCCTGTGGCTCTGACAGGAAGTCTGCTGAACGTCAGCGGGAGCTCAGCAAGCGAAGCGAGAGCAGAACGTGCCCCATGATGTGGAGGACTCTTGTAAATGCCTGGGTGCTAAACTCAGCCACAGACAGCAACACAGAAATGCAATTATACTGCACGTGCAATTTTAAACTATTAAATGTTTTCATTTACTCTGATTTAAACATAACATCATCTAGGGAAAATTTTTTAAGGTGCTTATGCTATATCAAAGACTGGCTACTATAAAGAGACAGGAAAAAAACTGAGATAGAAAGTGCAGACTGTACTACATGAGATGTTTTTGGTTTCCTTCAAAGTGGTTCCCTGTTTAAAAACAGGCTTTGGTGTGAGCTTTTGAAACCTCCTAACTATGCAAAACCTGCTGTTACCTCTGACAGTATTTCTCCCGCACTAGCAAACTCCTCGTGCATCTAACAGTCTGTGCCCCCCAATAAATATAGTAGCCAGGTTTAACTTTGTTAATCAAAATAAAAATTAACTAAGAAATTGCATTTTGGTGCTGCAGGAGACAACATGGGAACAAGTATGAGGCTCAGAAAGTGATCCCAAAGTCCAGCCATCACACACGGAGCATCGCTACCACTCAGCTTTAAAAGTCCCCATATGCAAGCTCCTGCCCGCAAGCCTCACTCTCCAGTCTCAGGCAAACGCTACTGGCTCTAGAAGCCAGGCTGGTGTAGCAGCCCCGTGGAGACATGGTCTACCACGACCACATTTGACAAAAGGAGGACCCTGGCAGGACAGCAGAAAGTCCTGGGCATCTTCCTCACTCCCTGCAGTGGAAATACGTGACTAAAAAAATCTCATAATGAAGCTGCTACTAGCCCTAGCATTTAAGGCTTCATTTTATTTAGCTTGCATACTAAGAGCTTTAACAAGACAAGGCCTTCACCCCCAAAGAGCACGTACTCCTTATTTAAAGCCTTATTCATCCTTTTCCAAACGAAATGAAGAAGCTTTCAGCAAGCCAAAACCCATGGGGAGATTTTCAGTCACCAGAGGCAGTAGTCAGTGTCTTGGCTCCTACTCAAGTCAGCAGAAATCAGGTGCCTAACCCATCTGCACCTCCAAAATCCCCTCAGTAACAGCTTAATGCAACAAAAGGGAGAAGCAAGCAGGTTGTGTCTATAGGCTGCTTCTCAAACAAAGAAAACAAGTTGCATGTGACAGGCTGCTGCGCAAGTTCGACTGTACGTGCCTACGTGCAAGTGGAAGAACAAATGGAGAAGCATGCCAGCTTCAGAAGGGCATATTGCTGCCAGTCATTTTTAAGGAGAAAAAAAAAAAAAGATGGTATCTCGGAGATCCTGTAAAAATACCCTTGCTTTTCACCTGGTGTATCATTTTCCACCCTTCGTAGTTCCCCAGCCTGGAGAGCTGCCTGCCTACACACAGCTCCGCCACCACGACGTGAGTGCAGGCTCGCGTTGGGTGGCACTGGTCCAAACAGGGCTCCCACCGTCCTCTTGGTTTTCTTCCTTCTTCCTGAAAGACTTTGGCCAGATCAGCTCTCTGAACCAGCCTGCTAAAGAGCAGAAGAACTGACATTGGTGGAAAAAGGGAGGAAATAGGAAACTATGGGGGATGCAGGGAGAAGAGGGAGGACGCAGGACAAGCAAAGCCCTTCGTAGGGTCAGCTCACGTTGCCGTGGAAGATACGGCTGTCAGAAATAGAGCTCCTCTCTGTGCCCCAAGACGAAGCTAGCCTCAGTGAGCATGGGAACATCCCCTGGGAAGTTGCAGCCATTGCTTCAGATGGAATCAGTCTGACCAAACAACCCAAATTCAAGGATTTGTTTTAAGTTTTGGTTCATCTTCCAAAAGTGGAGAAAGAGCACAATACAAAATTTAGATCCAAATCTTCCTGTGTAGGAGGTCTGGACTAAGGGAGGGAGCCAGGTCAGGTACATACTAATTAATTGCTAGCTTCCAAAAGGCTCTTCTGGTCCTAACTTCATAGCACTGCAATAGAATTGTCATTTCCCTCCCCACCCCACCATCGCCCTTCGGCTTCTGCAGTTCTCCCTGGGTGATAAATACTAAAGTCTGTAAACACACTGGGATTTTGATGTGGTTTTTCAGTTCACAAAAATACTCAAAGCGATACCAGTATTTGGCAATACTGGAGAAACCATAGGCAGAAAATTACGTTCTCACACGGAACATGTGGGGAGAAACATCCAGCAAGGTGTTGGTGTGCAAACCTGAGATCAGTTCATAAGAGCCAGCCCCTCGGTTGTTAGCATTTAAAAGAAGTCGAGGCTTTCAGAGGGACCCAGGACAATTAGATGCTCCAGACTCATCGAATTTCAATTAGGTTTGTGCACTTACTTCCTTCAGGTTCTTCTAAAAATCAAACCCATCACTTATACCTATAATCATACTTAAGTTTTGAAATGCCCTTCTCCCTTTGTGTGTATGCAAGTCTTTATTGGGGACAGTCTTTTGTGTGGATGATTAACTTCAAACGTGCTTAAGTATTTCTTGAAGTAAACACAACTTAAGCACATTTAGATTTAAGCAGGTGCTTGCCTGCTTTCCTGAAGGAAGGTGAACTTAATTACATGTCTACCTACTTTTCAAAATAGAGGCCCTTTACACATCTAGTATTACTTTTTGCATGTTTATTTTTCTTTTAAACAAGATGTTCACACCACCTACAGAGTTTATAAACTCAGTTATTTTTAGATCCCTATAATACTCTCAGACTAGGATACGTAAGTACAGAATATACTTATTTTGAATATATTAATTTTCATCTGAACAAAACCATTTACACATGTCCAGTTTCTCTACAAATTTAAGCAGTATACGATTAGCACTAATTGTTGGAAATGCGGTATTACTGCATAATATGCTGATCTTTTAAAACCTTGAGTTGTAATCTTTAATAATCTGTCCATAAACAGTGGTCTAAACTCAGCTTCTCCACATAGCTTGCCTTACCATATTGGACTTGTTAATAAGCTTCCCAAAAGCTGCACTCAAAGGGCAGTAAAATGTAAAGATTTACATTAAGATAGACATATTTGGATTCATCTCGTTAGAAATCAGTAATGCTAGCTTTCATATTCTAAATAATGCTTAGATGAAAGAAAGGCACTAACGTACTTCCCAATGAGAAGTGAGCAAGTCCTACACAGCAGCTTAAGCAGGGTTAAAAAAAAAAAACAAAAAAAAGGTGCACAAGTGCAGCAGACATTGAATGACCACCCTCATATACATCTACATCTAACTTCTAGCCTGAGGAACTTAGACCTTGAATTTTTCCAAGCACGGAGATTAGGCAGAGCACTGTTGGGAGAACCCAGGATGGGGGTAAGGCAGGGACAGCAGCTGAGGTCAGCTCGCCTGCTAGAACACTCCATGAAAATTTCAGCTGCACCAGAGCGGACGTTTTACGCAGAAAGTGAAGCGACTCTGCCCTTTGCACATCTGCGACGCAGTGCGCTATTAAGCAAAATTAACTGATTATGTAGCAAACACGGCAAAATGAAGCACTGACTCCTCTGACAGTGTTACCTCCTTTTTAATGAGGCACAGAACAATCTGTTACCAGGGCTAGTGCTGCAGACAGTGTTTATGGTAATGGGTCCCAGCTCATCCATTTTTTTATAGTTGAGTATGTACCTCAGATGCTAGAGGTATCATACATTAACCGCTGAGCTTACAGGGGCACAATATCTGGCTGTGTCACTGGAGTTTTAACAAACCTGTACAAAGGACCTCCAACAATTTAATATGTTTAATGACATCTATTCTAATCTTCCCAATCTGTTCCAAAGCCCTCCACCTTGCCTTATAAACACTCGGTCCAACCCATTCACACCTGTATGGCTCATCCTCCTCTGTTACCTTGAACTTTCCTTGCCTCCAGTATGTTGTGCTGGCCATACCTAACTTACCGGGCTTTTGTAAGCCAAGGAGTGACTGAAGAACATTGCTAGGAAACCCTACAGGCAACTGCAGAATCAGCTAAACTGTGCACAAAATAGGTCAATTCTGCATTATCGAATGTACTTAGTGCAATTACAATCACAGAGAACCTTTCTGAACTGAAAAAAATATGGTAAGGAACAGAGAAGAAGTAAAAGCCAGCAACAGCAAATGTGAAGTCCTATTTCTTCGCAACAGAGTGTCTCCCACAGGTCACCCTGTGTGGAAAAACAATAGGCTTTAAAATAGACATGCCTTTTATCACGTAATTAAAGGCCACAAGAGGACACATTTAGGTTTTCTTGTACTGTGATGAACGTCAGAAGCAAGAGCATGGAATGAAGCATTAAAAACCTGTAACAGCAGCCTCTAGAAAGGAACCAGATGGAAGCTGCTACCCAACCAGATGGGAGCTGCTACCCATGCAAGAACCTGGGTGGGAAGCCCATTCTTCCAGCAACCCCACTCTCTTTCCACAAAGCCTCCTCATCACTTGAAACTTCTCTGAGGAGCACGTTAAACATATCCTGACATGTGAATGTCTTGCATTAATGAAGCAGGTTGGCACAGAACACAAAGATGACAAACGGTAGTAGTGAGCACCCCTTCTTGCACAAAGCAGTCCATAAGCTGCATTTCTTCCCCTTCCAGACAAAATCTCTTGCAATCCATTACAGGCTTGAGTGCTTCCTCATGTGAAAACACAAATGCAACTTAATACCTTTAAAAGTAGTAAGGGCTGACAGTGGAAGTTGGAATTCAAACCATTTTGAATGAGACATCCAAGGCAAGGTGTGCCATGATGAGCCCAACTCTTACTGTGTAGCATTCAGACTGACAGGAAAGCACTATGAGGTATGAGGTGTTTCATGTCAATCAAATTTCTGCATGTCAACTATCAAATTATTTCGTGTCAATCAAAATCAATCTCAACTCTGTTCTTAAGACACTCTCCAAACAGGCTATAAGCACTACTGAAAACAAGACAACTCATAGAATCATAGAATGCTTAGGGTTGGAAGGGACCTTCAAAGATCATCTAGTCCAACCCCCCTGCAAGGAACAGGGACACACCCTACTAGATCAGGTTGCTCAGAGCCCCATCCAATCTGGCCTTAAACGTTTCCAGGGATGGGGCATCCACCACCTCTCTGGGCAACCTGTTCCTGTGTTCCACCACCGTCATTTTAAAAAATTTTTTCCTAATATCTAATCTAAATCTACCTCCCTCTATTTTAAAACCATTACCCCTCATCCTATCACAACAGGCCCTACTGAACAGTCTCCCCCCATCTTTCTTGTAGGCCCCCTTGAGGTACTGGAAGACCGCTATAAGGTCTCCCCAGAGCCTCCTCTTCTCCAGGCTGAACAGCCCCAACTCTCTCAGCCTGTCTTCATAGGAAAGGTACTCCAGCCCTCTTATCATCTCCTCCATTTTCTCTGCAGCGTGGTTTCTCGGGCAAGGTGAATGTTTTCATCATGTAAACAAATAGGTTTTGTAAATGAAAAAATATGTGAAAATAAAACTATTCTGATGTCTTGTTTGGTTTTAGTACTTCACTTGACAAATACAGTTCTAAAGATTACACCGAGGATAGCACTGATGAAGAAAGGGCCTGTGACAACACACAAAACCATAACGAGACTAGTTCTTCCATCTCCTCCTAATCCCTCTGAGAATGCATGATATTTACGTTTATCATCACCATCGTTCGACTTCCCAGCCATGACTGCCGCTTACAGTAGTACAGTATGTACTGTTCAGAGTTGCTGAGTCAAGGAAAAAATAGCTCAAGTAATTAGAAAACAGACAAACAAAAATAGACTTTTCTTTCTTTCCCTCCCCTCCTCCTCAAATAAAGCAACATCGCAGACTGTGAATCACACTGCAGCCATCATATGTCCCTATCAAAAGCCTCTTACTTGCTATTTGTTTTGCTGTGTGTGTAGACACGAGAAAATGTTTCACTGAGAGTTAGTTGTCACAAAATACCTGCTGAGTCAACCATTTATCTTTGCAGTGTAGGAGATGTCAAGATGTAGATTGCTCTTTATGGACTGCAGATTTTTGGAGGAGGGACTATTAACTTGGGAGAGGGCACGTCGTATGTTTGATCCAAATACTTGTTGGCTTAGGAGCAGCATGCATTTGTGCGACTTGTTCATTTTTACGATGTACCTGCCGACACTGAAAGCTATTTTATTTTTACAGGAAAATAAAGAAATATAATATACTATGTTTTATACACACTCTTTCTCTCTTTGTGCCTCAGTTTGGACCATATATATTGCTAACACATAAACTGGACCCCTAAAAGCTTCTCTCGGACTGAAACTGAAAATTAACAATGTGCGAGCATCCCAAGCAGTAGGTGAACAATAGTCATCGTTTAAATAACACCAGAAAAATTGAAATCAATTTACAGTAAGTTCTCAAAATCAGCATTTGACGTACCCATAAAGTCTCTAAGCGACACAAAGATGCCTACTTCCAGGCGGAGATATGTTATGGCTGCATTGAAAGGCACAGGCAGAACGGAAAAGGTACTCACTTCATCCAACCACTGCCAGTGTATTTCTCTCTAAAGAAAGCAAACGGTTGAATAATCAACTGCAAATGACTTCTGGGTCACGGAAGGAGGCGGAGAGGTTGAAACCTTGAACTACTGCTGCTGATGTATAGTATCTTTATCTCCCCGCTCCCTATGGCCTGTAGTTGCTGGTTATCTCAAAGGATGAATGACCTGCCTGCAATGAATTATGCCTGCTTATCTTCCAGACAAGGTATACACTAAGTCATTAAGTCATCTAAGAGCATAACCCCAAGGGTATTACTAAATGAATGTAAAATCCTTAGCTCTGTGTCAGACTTGCGCGCACTGCTGGTGCAGGCACCGGGGCACCGGCGGGGGGGGAAGAGGGGGCAAGAACGGCTCTCACCTGTTCGCTACCTGTTTTCCGCTATTGACCTTTTCTGCTTCTGACCCTGCAAAGTTCGATGATGACAGAGTCATAACAGCAGCCATTTCCTTCAGAGGAAGGGAAAAACACAGCCCCCTCTGACCACCAAGATTTCCAAATCCAACTGCACTAGCTGAAACAGACTCACAGAGAGCTCACGGTTGTCGTATTTGTGACGGGATATAATGGGTTTTGTCCAGATGAAAGGGTGCGCTTCTTCTGAAGAGCGGCGTGTTTTTTAATTAAAAGAAATTGATTTAGTGACAGGATTTACAATAGGGTATCTGACAAGCCTGCTGACCTTCACACATACATACCAATGACTGAGGCTTGGTGCATTCAGAGAAGTGGATCCTCATTTGAAAAAAATAGTGTTAAACATCAAGATCACCGACTCTTGTAGAAACAGAGGAGCTCCTCCTAAGCAAAGTGTATCAAAGGAGGCTTAGGGTAAAGACTGATCTGCTCAGCGAGCCTTTCCAGATAACAGTTCGTGAAGTTTGGTGGATAAATAACAACTTTAAGTAGAGAAGAAAGAGTATGCCTGGCAAAGGGTCACCTATGCTTTATTACAGCCTGGCAAAGCTGTAGCTCACCATTTCCCTGGGATGCTCTGTTCACCGTCCCTACTCCCACTGCTCCTCCTCCCAAGTTGCGCAGGAGTTAAATACGTCCTTTCAAGAATTCTCAGCGCCCACAAAAGAAAGCAGCTCAGCAGCATCCTTAATGAGAAGGGATCACACCAGCACCTCTAGACAGCACTAAACTGTTTGGCACCCAGCCTCTAAAGCTGTTTTCAAGGGGCTGTTGCTCAGGTTGGGTTTCAGTTTCCCATTATCTGCAGCCAGGCTGTTGAGCACCCTCAGAGGTGTTTCCTTGGAAGTGGTGGTGCAGCAGCCTCCATGCTCCACCCTGCCTGAGCAGCAACTAAACCTGAGCTTTACCAGGAAGAAAAATAGAGAGGCTTCTCTGGGAAAGAAAGAAAGCCTGTTTGAATGGAAATCTGTGCCTTTAAAAAAGGGCAACAACAATCTCTAACCTTCTGCTTGCCAATACCTACACCATACATGAAGAAATGATGCTCAGCATCATTTCAGCATCCCCTCCTAAATTTAAAATGAGGGAATAAAAAATAAGAATAAGAGTTAACAAAAAAAAAAAAAGCTCCCAGTTTTCTTCTTGAACTTTACTAAATGAACATCCCTCCCAGCCTGGTCACACTGATAGGTTTCCCTGAATGTTACCAGATAAAAAATAAAACCTAATCCTTGCTAGAACGTTCCTGGGACGGGGCCAGGATATTTATATCTTTCCACGGCAAAACTGAAACTAGGCCTTGTGCTGTCACTTGTGCCAAGAAAAGTCTTGCTAGGACATGGAAAGCGGAAATTGCTCCCGCTTCCATGTGGACATCAGAAAACTTTGTCTGGAAACACAAGATGCCACACAGACAGTCAGGGAGCAACCAGATTTCCTTTAGAAAGCTCGACATACCACACTTCTCAAAACTTTTTGGAGGACAGCTCAGGCTTGTTGTTCTTCTGTGCCTGTGCTTTGCTCTGGTTTTTTTTTTAACCAGGACCTTCTACATAAATAAAAACCCTTAAGTAACCCACATTTCTTTTTCAGACAGTACTTCACACCCAGAGATGTACCAGGCATCTCCAGAAACGTGATTTTAATCTTATCTTCCTATGCATAGTGGTTTATATAAGGACTTAATTTTTGTTCTCTTATATAACACCTATTTTTTCACACTGCCTCCAGCCAATACCATCAATGAGGAGTTAAACTACACGGTGGTGAAAAGATTTCATGAACAGACTAGCTTCTAAGCTTGCAAGCAGTCTGCTAAAGGAAAAATAAAAGCAACAGATTTTCAGGTTTAGTAGACAAGGACAGCAAGGGCTCCCCTTGTTAGCTTCTATTTATGGTCCCACAGCAGATGACCTGAATCTCCTCCATACTCATCCCCCTCTACAGAGCCTATAGCTTAGATTATTCACTTCTTAATGAAAACACCACCTGCCAGATGGACAAGGGAATAATTACATTACACTTACATTAATAAAATACATAAAAGTCCCGTTTGCTGCGCGCAGAGCAGTGCTTTACATCTGGATCTTGTACAGTAGAAAGTCACCCAGAAATGGGATTTTCCTTGCTGTATTTTATGGTAATGAAGATCAAGATCTGATTCATGCAATTGCCTAATGCAAATCTACTTGATGTGGGAAAGGCAGCTCTTGGAGTAATGAACTGCCTTTCCTTATCGTCTGAGCTTGCTGGGTTTTGTAGGCCAGGGTTCAACTATTGGATCCGCGATGCGCTGCCATTCCCACCTGAAACCCCAAGCAGACGGAATGAGACACCACCAGGAGTTACACAGAAGGACAGTGCTCTAATGGGAGTCAAATAGAGGCAGGGACCTTATCTGAACTTGATGAAAAAGCTTTGGATTTAATTTTAGGGGTGAGCAAAAGTTCAAGCCAATTATGCCCCCATATCCCTAATATTATCCACAGCATCAACCAACAGCATGTTCTACCCTGGCAGCGTGTCTCAGGGAGCATTTCCACCTCTCTGCTAAAAGCCTCATTATTCATGCTTCTGGGAACCAGGGAGAGAGAATTAAAAAACAAAATGCCTGAATGGGCGATGTAGCACATAACAGTTTCATCATTAAAAAGACGGCCACAGAATGAGTCACTTACTTTACGGCCACGGCTGCGTCTGTGTTGAACTGAGGAGTGCAGAAAATTGATTTCCCCTCCCCAGGAACGTCCTGAACCTTTATGGCTTTTAGCCAGGAGGGCAAGAAGACCAGCATGTGCTTTCTGATGGTTGAATCCATTTCTCTCTTCCTCCAAGAGAGGCAGCATCTTTAACAAAAAAGGCTACGCTTTTAAAGTTTAACTTCTAGAAATTCTGCTAACATAGAAATTTTGGTGATACCATTTTTTCCCATCTGTTCCACTACTCCAAACAGAAGCGCTTCTCTGGGGCTAGTGAGACTTTTCCAACCTATTCCTACTTTCTTGGCTCTTGTTCCCTAGATGAAGTAAAACTGTGAAAGACCCTTTGGGGACTTATCAATCCATGTTTACAGACACTTAAGGAAACTACTGGTTGTTCTGACTGAAAACTTAAATTCTGCCATTCAGTTCAATGGCACCAGACACACATGACGTTTGCATCTCCTGGATGGCAGTTGTCCTTGCAGGGTGAAGGAAGAGGAGTATAGCTTTCCGTTTACACCTGGTGCACTCCCTCTGCTACTGGGAAAAACAGTAAAGTTTCTCCTTAAAAGGACTATCATGATTTGGCGAAGTAAAGAGGATGGAAGAAACCCAGTGCTAACACTAAGCAATGCTGCAAAAGTCTTGCACGCAAGCCATCCTGTTTTTCTGGCTGGTAACTAAACACATATTTCCTTGAGGGAAGAAAACATCTCCATCAGTTTGCCTGAGACCCGAATGTCAGTTCTAGCCAGACAGCAGTCCTAGTTTCACCAGAAGCCAGACTCCAGCCCTGGATGGTTTCCATCAGGATCCCATTAAGCCTGTGCATGTGCAGCTCTCAGAATTTGCAAGAGCCACGTGTCTATTCAAGAGTAGATTTCGATGTTGTGTTTGTTTCTGGCTTCATAATAGTTCTCGTGTCCCTTAAATAACAGTCATCTTTCTGGAAATTCAGTAATTTCTTAAACATGTTCACAAGTTTATCCCTCTTATCTGGCAAACAATATTGAAGCTATCAAATGTCTGTAGCTTTTGTTTTTACTATTGAAGACAAAAGACTGTTTTTCTGAAGGATGATGTTGGTTAGACCACGTACTTTGGTGCTCAGGAATCTTTTTCCTTTACCGTACAACAATGCCTGCAGAGGTCCTGCTACGTATGACTCCTGGTTTGTCTCCTAGGCTCCACCAAGTTAGTCTAAGCAGATGCGAGGTGTCACAGAACTTGTGTCACGAAACCAATAATTACCTCAGAATACAAAATATGCAAAAAAAGAAAAATCTTTGTACAGGGCACGGCTCAGGTAGCCTGTGTCGCAGATCATCCACAATCCCAAGCAATTCCCAATGTTCTTGGCAAAAGCAGGGTATAGATCTAAATTCCCAAACACAGCAATGTTTATTGCACTAGTTCGGTGATTCACTAAGTACAGGATGTGCCCAATTATTCTGTGTATTTTTCCAATCCTATTTCATAAACTTCAGTTGCACAAGTACAGCAATACATTCTTTCTTGCTTGTCCATTAAAATTCATTTTAAGAAAGGCCATCCGACTCAAACAATAAAATCACCAACTGGCTATATGTGCGGGTTTTTTTGTTTTGTTGTTGTAACCATGGAATCAAAACCTTCAGCTGTTAAGTGTATATATTCTGTGATATAATCACTTTCTTTTTTGTCTCAACCTGCTGAGAAAAGTTTTGCTTTTAACTTAGGATGCTGGGTTTGTTCCAAACCCAAAAATTAAAAACAGCACTTCTGAGGGACACAGATATCTAAGCCAACAACATTTGGCTGCCTAACATAAAAATTAGCAGAATTGTTATTACTAAAAACAAACCATTAGATCTTTCCAAGATAAATAAAAACTTAGAATTCTGACTATCAGTCCACAAAAAAAAGCTTCTCATTTAGTTTGTTTGAACACGACACCACGGATAAAATAGATACAACTTCAATTTCTGTATCTCTAAAGCTAATTTCACTACCTTAAGCAAGCTGGCTGCAAAGTCAAACTTCACCTCTTTTTTCTTCTAAGATGAGTTACTACAAGTAAACATAAATCTTTTTATTGCCGTTGAAATATTATCAAGGTAACATGGCTGACAAGCGTGTCCTGTACTCAGGGCTACACGTCCAAGACTATTTTATGAATGAAGTGTGGTTTTTGTTGCAAAAGTAGCAAAGATGACAACGTGGAAGATGAATGCTGTGTGAGGTGCCCATCTCCCACCACAACACACATGCAATGTTTACAAGAACCCCAGCAGCAATGAAGCAGGTTTCACCCGGAGAGCTCACACCACCCTACTTGAAGCAGACAGGGCAACCTGAGGTGCAGCGGCTTCCCACCAACCACACAGCACCCACTGGTAGCAGAGATGGAAAGGAAATCTGGACTTCCTGAACCTCCAGCCAGGATCACCCTGGCTGTGTCCACAAATGTGGGTGGTCCGGAGCAGTTTTGAAGCAACCCTCCTGGCCGTCCTCCCCCATTGCAAGCTGGCTTCACTCACAGGGCGGCTCTGCTGGGCCCAAACTAGATTCCTTTCACAGAAAACTAAATGCGAAACTCAGGTCCAGAGATGCACCAAATGCTCTTCCATCTTTTAACGGAGATTGAAGGATCTGAAACAAGTGGTCACCTGGACAGATTCAACCTACATATGCTGTGGGGACATCTGGTCCAAAGGACCAGACTAAATCTAGTCTGGAATAAAACGCTCAGTTTGAATATAGTGTAGATACAGGAGTCTCTGCACCTGCTTCTTTGATCTACTCATCCTCTCCCACTGTGCCAAACAGCACAACAAAGCTCCTGTCTCCCTAGCACAGAGAGCTGCCAGACCAGCCAGTGCCTCTTCTTATGTGTGCAGAACAGACGTCTGCCATATTTTTCCTGGACAGCCATGTAATGCACTTACAAATCATTTTATGCACTAAATTTGATGAAGAAGGTACATCCTTCAAATTCCAGATGACAAATTTGCAAGGCAGATTGGACTTCTGGTTTAACGGTGTTGACAATGCAGGGAGGCTTGTATCCCCTGGTCCAGTTGGTATGTGCTCTTCTTTGACAGTACCTGCACATCTGTTGAACCCCACCACAGCAAGTACGCTGGGAGCAGTTCCCTCTTACAAACCTGCAGCACGTACACCGCTCCACAAGGCCGAGCGACACCTGAAAAGGAACTGCCACCGTTTGATGTGACCGGTTAACTAGACCAGCCACTCTCTCCACTCAGCTCAGAGACTGAGCTGCTTTGAGACACCAGGATGTGACAAAACAATGCCACCTGGCCAGTTTGAAGCAAGCCTCCTCCTCTCAGCAGAGGTGTACCTCCAGCAGCTGCCCAGCACTTCAAGGAAATTACTGTCACCTAATGCGTGCGCACCCCGCAGTCACTGGTCAGGCTTTGCAGCCTCACTGGAAAGAGACACGAGAGTAAGACAGGCCAAATTAAAACCCTAAGCCCATTAATCACACCCTCATGACTTCAGATAATGCAACATGCACCATATGCTTATGTAGGTCTTGCCTTTGGCCATAATCTAGATTATGGAATAAGCTAGGAGCCGGGCTGTGGTGAAAAAAGGAAACAACACAAGTGAGGAGGGACAGGCAAGGGTCACGTGAATTCACTCCCTCGACAAAAGGCAGTTATGCAAAGAGTTCATACCTGAACTGAAATGGTTCAATTAACATTCCTGAAATGAAACTCATCAATTCTCCACGCAAAATGAGGCCAAAACTGATGGCACGTACCCATTCTTTGACACGCTCAATGCCTGAAGTGGAGTTCAAATGGATCACTGCAGCTTCACAAAGTTCTCTGTGAAGAACTGCCAAAGGAGCAAAATTATGTGAAATACCACTTTATCATTCCTATAGTGGAAGCAATGCGCAATCACAGAAACGGCAGCAGAAGAATGCAGCTGAAGTAGTTCCCCTGACCTGCTGCAAGGCACTGAGAAGGCTCTTCAGCCTTGCCGGCAAATTGCAAGGAGCTCAGCAGCACAGTCATTTCACGCCTGCATTTGCAGACAATGTTGCGTGGTATTTTAAGATCTGCGTCAACAGAAATCCTTTAAATAAAAAAAATCAAATGAAAATTGGACATACTCAAATTATATTATTGCCATGCTATGTTAAATATGAATTCTGTTTGGTATAACCATGGAATATTTCACAGGGAAAAAAAAATAATTTTGAGGGGAAAATGAGCCATGTGGAGATTTACAAAGATTTAAAATCAAACACATCAGAAAATGAGTAATTCTATTAGACCAATTGTTGAAAGTCAATGTCTTTCTAAAAAACATGCTGTTTTCCCAACAAATTTCAATCTGATATAGGAAGTTTTGGATCAATTGATGCAGTACATGGCTACATGGTTCTTTCTGATCCTAAAATCTGTCTGTGCTAACAGCTAAACTAGAAAACATCTAGCTTATTTCCACCTCCCTTGCACCAACAGAGAGCTTTCTGAGGGAGTTTCATGAGCATGAGTTGCTGAAGGAGCTTGTTACCTCCCACGGCAGTGGCTCCAACAGAACACCAGCAGGCCCTGTTAGGGTCAGGGCAATGCTGCGGGCTGCCCATCGTGCCAGGTCTGGGACAGAGAGGTGTCAGGAGAGGGATCTATTTCTAACTTGGTTTCAATGGCTGCTGTGACCTTCAATCCTATTACTCAGTGGGAGAAACATCAAAAGATAGAGACGCACTTGAAGAAATTGCAAAATTTGTTCCACTTACATGTGGAAACAAATCTGCCACAGACCCAGATCACTCTGGAGGTCCTGACAATGGACATAAACAGAGGGCGAGGCGGAAGAGAGGAAGGACCGATCTCAAATATGCCTGTTTTCTGGATATGTGCTTCCCCCCAGCTCCCTCAACTGATTCACAGACACCTATGCCCAAGTCTTTGCAGAACAGGGTTTACACTGGGGAGAGGCAAGCCCCAGAGGGAAGCTGTCCCTGTTATCCTTTAACGCTTAACGTGTTCTCTCAACAGCCATAGTCTCCACATACAAAGCACCTGAGTTTTTATTCTGTCTTCCAGAATCTTTTTTTGCCTCCGTATAGTGAAAGATGGTTCTAGGTGATAAAACTCTGTTAATTCCTGCAACTCCACCTGGCAGAAACAGCAGGACACTTCAAAAAATGTGGTTTGCATGGAAGTCATTTACCTTACAGGGGGCTCTAACGCACACAATAGAAAATGTCTTTTTATCTTCAACAAAGACCTGCTATTGGCTCAAAATCCCATTAGCTTAATAAAACAGGAAAAAAAAAAAAAAGAAAAAAAAAAATGAGAGAGTGGGGTTTTGGGGGTCGGGGAACTGCCCAGAACCTCTTGTGTATTTACAGTTGCATTCAGCCCATCTGAAAGGGCTTGTTTATACCCAGGTAGAAAGCCCAGACTGATGCTAGGATTGGGAAAGAGTCTTTTTGTGACCAAAGAGATCAGATTCAGATACCTGTGGTGGCTAAGTGGTACCTAAGTGCCATAATGAGAAAGACGTGGAGTGGAGCAAGTTTCCTCGAGAGCACGATTCAACCCAGCAGAGACATGAGCTATGACGCAGAGGACGCTCTCCTCCCTTGGGCACACAGAGCCCTTGTTGGGTGCCCACAGATCAGGGGATACAGCAGTGCCCGGAGGAGCTGATGGGGAGAAGGCAGCTCCAGGTAACACCACTTCCCCCAAAGAGGCCTGGAATTACAGTAAGGAAAACTGCAGAGGCGACTGTTTTGCCTGAGCTTTCAGTTACAGTAATCTTAGATAATGTGAGTGACAATAGTAGGTAATAAACAAATGCATAAATATCCAACCCTAAGCTTCCTGAGCTCCTTTGATCCCAGTGAGCCACACCATCAAACACTTGCAATGCTGCAAACCTTGCCAGGAGGCTGGGAAGACACCCCAAAAATACACCACCAAACGTACCACGCTGTATCTCAGCGATAACTGACCTGCGCTAGCTGCTCTGCTGAAAAGCAGTCCACAGAGCAGGGGGAAGGAGAGTTCGCCCTCCAGAGCCAGGGCTCTGCCTGGGGACAAACACCGGCTGGCCAGCATTCCCACCCCATGCACAGCCTGGCTGCCACCATGCAGCGTGGGCAGGCATCCCCCTGCCCGGCTGGCAGGGGCAAGCCACGTTCACCTGTGCTGAGAGCAGAGAGGACTCAAAGGCTAAATATCCTTCTCAGACAGGAACTACAGGCACAAACCATGCTTTTTATTAGCAATTCCTCTGCTGCAGTGATGCTTTCTCAAAACACACCAATGCGCACCATTAGAAGCGTACGATGCTTCTACCCCTCCCCAACCAGGCTTGTTAATAAAACACAAAGGCATCCTCTTAAGCAACCTTCCTCACCTAACTCCCCCTCAAGCCAACAGTAGTCAAGCACTAAAAACAGTTAAAGGTAAAAGCTGCTCCCTGAAGGTCCTAAAGACGACAGGAGTGCTGCGTGCCTCAAAGGAATCATTTGTCCCTAACATCTCAAGCATTCAGACAGAGATGGACAGAGAGACACTTGGCTTAATGCTCCTTCCCCTCTCCCCTCCCTTCCTTTTTGGAAAGGGTATTGTGGTTGAACACTTTGCTCCAAAGTACCCATAACCACCCCGGCTTTAAATGCCTCTTTCCTCCAGGAATCATTTCGATGTAGGCCACTCTATTTACGCTGCTCTTCTGTAATCAGGGATGAAAGAACACCGCTGGCAAGACACGCCTGCTTGGTTCGCAACCCATCTCCAGGCGGTGCCAACAATAGGACTGCTTACAGCTAATCCATTTACTCGGCTTACCTGTTAGACTCCCATCCCCTTAATAAGTGCCACACAGCAGCTTCACCGAACTTGGAAAACTGCTAAGTGACCCGTAGTAACCTCCCCAGTGCCACGTACTTGGAAAGCTGTGGATTTGGATTAAGACAGAAGCAAACCAAAATTGTCACGGAGGTTGCGGTGGCCTGCCAATGAGAGAAGGCGCCTACGCCTTGCCCTGCACGGAGACAGTGCTGTAACCATCGGTGGATGCAAGCACGTCCCTCTCCATGGCCAACCTTCTTCTCTTCAAGAGCTTCAGCACTACTTCCTGGTGCAAACGGCAATGCAAAGTAACAGGCAAACAAAAAGCAGCAGAAAATGGAGGCTGGAGCTTCAGTGCTTTTAGAAGAGCTGCAGCTCCTGCATCTACAAAAAGCTAAGTTCTTCATCACGTGCACAGAAGATAGGAAAATGGATCAAGAATATAGAAAAAGGAATGGAAGACCCACATTATTTCCACCTCAAACAAAATACTTAGCATATCAGGACTAGATGCCTTTCAAGTAACCTCAAGCTCAGTTAGAATTTATGGGCTTGATGCAGGAATTATTAGATGAAATTTGATGTCACATAGACCTCAGACAATGACCATAATGGGTCGCTCCAGCTTTAAAATCTATTAATTCTACTTGGTATGTGCTATGAACTCAATTGCGTTTTGTAGCTAGTAAAATCTACACAAATATTATCACATTGGTGCAAAACACAAGCTAAAGAAGAAACAGTTTAAAAGTCACAAAATCATTGCAAAAGGAGGCTTCTTTGTGCATCTTAAGACAAAAGTGCACTAATAAATTAAAAACAAAATAAAATAGACACTTCATAAAACTCATCTAGATCTAAGGCAATTTCTCCTCACATTACCCCAGTGGCAACACACAGTATTTTTAATAACAATTCTTGGTTAACAATTAGTATAAATAATTATAACAAAATGCATTCACCTATTTTCTGCACATGAATGGAAAAAAAGAAGAAAGGGAAGAGAAGTCTCCTTTCAAATCCACCACCTGGACCTTAGTTGATAACAAATGCTCTTTACACATGCTTTATTCCAGCATGGAGAAAAAAAATTCTTAGAGAATAAAATACTTTGACTCGAAACAGCAATTTCCATTATTAGCACTAGCAGACATTAGCAGTTAACATCTTTTTCATAAGGATGCATCCTACTTTGTGCCGGCCTGGATGAGGGATTTGTAGTGCTAGGTGTTATACGAACGGAAAGTACCAAGAGATGCTTGCTCTCTCCTAAAGCTTATTTAGAGCAAGATGCCTCTTTTCCACGTCTTGGGAAAATGCAGGTAGGTGAGAAACATACTTTTCAGAAACTACAGTGGCACTTTGCATCACTCCAACATCTCTCTCTTCCCCTTTACGCTATCATCTCCCATCCCTTCTCCCTATGAGGCTGAAAGGTACGTGCTTACTTACACTTGTGAGTTGATTAATCAAGGCTGCCGCTACGTAAAATGAAGTAGATAGGGCTCAAGCATATTTCTACATTAACGTCACTTCACTTAATCCAATCTCTTTATTATACTCAATCATCAGGCATAGTTTTCAAATTTGCAGCTAATTATTAATAGAAAGAATTTTCTGGTTATTTTTTTCCCCTAACAAAACAGAAAAAAAAGAAAAAAGACTAGTCTGTCTTTTTTTTTGAAAACAGGCTTTTTCTTAGTATTAAAAAGGATCATATGACAACAGTTTTGCAGTGTATCGTGCAAGGTCTGTTGGAGTCAATCCAATTTCTATACAAGTGCTGCCATTTGGACAACAAAGCTGCCTTATTGAAACAGTCAGGCTTCATCTTAATTCTGGCACTACTGAATGGAGAGCACACACTAGCTGGGGAACAATGAACCAAGAAAAGAGTTACAAATCTCTCGTGACAACTGCATGCCAAGGAAGAGAAGATGCATTATGATAGCGTTGTTTGCTCTGCTCCTTCCCAAGATCACTTTCAAACAAAGACAGCTTTTTTATGCCCAAAACTGAAAGTCCTTTCCAGATTTTGCACATGAATTTTCCAACTCTCATCACCCATCCGGTGAGACTGTCCATTACAGCTCTGCTCCTTGGACAAAGGTAAGAAAAAAAGAGGGTTCCACCTTCCCACTCCCTTCCCTTTCCTCCCATCCTCACCTGTCACCCCTGTTACTTGGAGCTTCCCCTGCCATTTTCATGTTTAAGGCACATACAACTGGACTATTGTATTGTTACAATACAATAGTATTTTTCCCCCAGACTATTGTTCTGGGGGAAAAAAAAAAACCAAAAAAAACCAAAAAAACAAAAACCATTTGCCCTTTATTTGATTTACATTACTTAGTTCTCACTGAAATTTAACTTTCAAATTCCTGAGATTTCTTGAGGTTTAGCTTAGTGCAAAAATGCCTGCCTTGACTTTGGTTCTTGCAAGGAATGTGGGTAACTGGGCTGACACTGGTCCCCAACTCATCTGGGGACACAAGCTGAAACTCCATACATGACATGTTTTGATGCACCATTTCATACGGCTGCAGGAATATATGCTAAATATACACTAAAGTGTACAGGCAATGAGATATCTTGTTCAATAGTGTGCATTAAATCCCTTACTTATCTCGACCAAGGATGATTACAGCTCTTCAGGCTGCTTGCTTTTTGGTAGGATAAATGCAAGGACACATAGACAACCACAGAAACATGCATACACATAGGAAGATATGACAAAACCTTGTGAAACCTGAGAAACAGGCCAGCTGAGTCCATGAGCTTCAACATAATGAGTTTCTTAAAACCTTTCAGGTATTTACTCTGGCAAATACAACCTGATAATACAGGTATTTGTAATATAAATCAAATACAGGTGCGTGCATGTTTTTTTAATTAAAGCAATTACAATCTGCTAAATATTTGAATATAAAGCTTTGCTTGGTAATTCTGGTAAGAAGTTCAGGAAAACACCAGCTTCAAAGACTCCTGGAGAGAAACACCAGCTCATCACAAAATGCTAGGCATTTACAGAGAGATTTTTCAAGGACAGCAGCAACAGCTTTTTCTTTATATCCCAGTAAAAGCCAACAGGAGTTGAGAGACCAACTCTTCTAGTAGACCTGAAAGTCTTCTCCTTACTGTTCAAATGGAAACACCAGAAAGCATGAATGACTTTAAATTTAAAGGCATTTACATTAAAGCCATTTCTGTCACATCTGGCTTCAGAAACCAGCTAATTCTGATTCATATTAAATGTCTCTTGGAAAGGGAGGATGCAGGGTCAAAAGCAGGACTGGCACCCTTCGCATGCCCATACATACAGGAAGGAGAAAGATCTGGCACTTTCTTTTCCTTATTAATAAATAACTTTGAATTCTCACTCAGAAAAAAAGAATTAATTTTTTTTCTTTGGTGAACTGCAGCATCTTGGCAGCAAACACAGAACCCAAGTTTAATCTTTCTAGATCAAGTCCTCAAGCTTGGATGATGTGAATGAAAATATGCAAAGAGAGCTCTTCTGTCTGTGAATAATTGCATGGGAGGGAGATGAAGCAAGTCACAGATCTAATGAGTAGATTTGCTCAGCTCAGCCATTTTGCTGTCCGGAGAGGGAAGCACAGCTTTTGTTTTCTTTGATGAAATGGGATTACTGCTTAAATTTCTTTTGAGACAAGGAACCCGAGACCACAGCCTACAACTGCTGCTCACTTGCCTCTAATCTGAATTACTCAAAGATGTGCAAAATTAAAAGCCTTGGAAACTGGGAAATTTTGAGAACATCACAAGTAGGTAAAAAAGTAAAAAGTCCAATCATTCAAAGTACTCGGAGAAGCCCCTGGAGCTAGACGGGCTGTGTAGGGGTCCAGGCCAGGGGATGTCCTCCAGTATTGCTAGAGGAATGGGCACAGTGAGACAACAGCAGACTCAGGCTGCGCCTAATGGGTCCTCCCACCAAAAATAAATTACAAAATACAGTGCGAAAGGTACTCTAGGGCAATAATCACCAATTTGCCAATACAGGCAAAGGTTGTTAAAAAAACTGCTAGACCAGCTAACATGAAGATCTCAACTCGCCACCGACCACTTTGCTTGAAGACCACAGCTAAAGCTGGCTGACGTAAATCCATCAGGAGTTCACCTTTCCATTCATCAGAGCCAATACTCACAGTGCTTAGGAACCCATCAGTATGGGTACAACACATTGCACAAGGAAACATCAAAAAGACAGTTGAGGTCTCCAGCAGCTCTTACGGATGCTGAAAGCTCTGCAGGACCTCACCTTGACCCCTAGAAAGTACAGGAGTACTGAGATGATTTGGGTCCAAAGGCTCAGACTGCTCTGGGAAAAACCTCCAAGCAACTCTCATCTCAACTGTGTCAACCTCATTAGAGAAAATATAGGCAATTATCCAAAGAAGCCATCACACGTTCTAACCGAGGAAAGTTGCTGATGAGAGAAGATACCAGGTTCTTCAATTTTAGAAATAAACAGAAAATGTGCTTTTGGTAAGAAAAATCTACTAACTTGCTCCCTAAAACTTTTGACCGAAGCTCTGAGAGAGGCAACTGAGTGCTGATCACAAGCATCTCCCTCATCATTGTTCAATACATTTAAATCCATAGGTAATCACTCTGATAAAATATACCAGATCTTGGACTCAGGTCTACTCTGTTGCATGTAATTTCTAAAGAAAACCCCAGTAAATAAATAACACCTTGCAAACTTATCATAACAAGTGCCTAGAGAAGAGGGTTCAGGGTACAAGGCTACAACTACCACCCATCCTTCAAGCAAAGGAAGATGGAAGGTGAGTGCTGTGGAGTCAGCTCTGTTGTCCTTCATTCAGGTGCCAGTGATTGAGAAATGCAATACAATTCAAAAAATTCAACAAAGAGAGTTTATGTGCTCTATCTGATTATCAAGTGTCTTAAGATTACACTTACGTAATCAGACTAACAATGCAAAAGGAAAGAAATCCAGCTTTGGCATAGGGGGGTTTTTTTGGTGACCTTTTTCATTGAAGTATCATGGAAAGCACAGATAAATTTCCAGCAGAGTAATACTGGAAATCGTTTTCATTTGAGTCAGGAATTCCAGAAAGGAAAAGGAAAAAAAAAAAAAAACCCAAATCTAAAAGCTGTAGATAAGGAGACATTTAGAAGCGCCTAGTCTATTCAAGGGAATTTTTAAAGTTCAGGAACCAGCTCTTTTAAATCTTCTGCATTTGACTTTGTTTCCAGCCTTATAAATTCAGCCCAACCAAGGGGAAATGAACATAGATTTAGAAAGAAGTGCTGAGGAAATAAGATGAGCTCCTTTATGTTTCCCAAGTGAGGAGAGGTCACTCTCTAAAACAACGTAAAATATGGTATTAATTTCAGTCAGCTTGTCATAACACACTGAAGGTCTGAGCTACTTTTCAGCAACATGCTGAGCCAGACTGAAAACAATAATAATAAAAGTCCAACTCCCAAATGACATTCTTCTCAAGCGCAGAGGCTCCCGACACAGAGAAGTGGGCAGCAGAGCCTTTCAACACCAAATAAGCCAGCTTTTGTGCTGCCTTAACGCAATCATCGTCCTCGCACAGACATGTCCCGCTTGACTGCAGAACCGTCCTAAGTCACAGTGATGTCCTCTTGTCTTGTCCTTTCCCATCTTGAGAAGAGGATGCTTCTGGGAAAGTGCTCAATTTCTTGGACAGAACTTGTTTAAGCACAGCCTAAAAACCCTCCCCACACCCAGCTGCACTGACGCCGAAGGTGCAAATGTCATGCTAAAGTAAGAGTTTGGAAAATGATGCCTAAACGTGGTAACTGAAAAAAATAAATATTTCTCAGTATGTTCTTTTATTGTCTGGGAAAGTTGTTCACACTGTTTCTTAAGAGTCTGTGGAAAAACAGAATTGTATTCCAAAACTAATGTCCCATTATGACATTAACTCAATTTTCATTCCCTCCTTTCTGAGTCAGAAGACGCAGAAGAACATCCTGGATTAAACAAAAAAATATATGAAATATTAGGTATATGTAAGACTTGTCTGGCATAATCCTGGATCTGCATTTGGATAAAATCAAAAGTATGCAATTACAAATTAATTTTCTCTTTTTCCTGCTTAGAATTCAATTAACTCCTTTTGGGCAGCAAACTATGACCACCACGTGCACAGGGCTAATGAAACAACCCCCTACAAAAATAACTCCTGGAGACAAAGAAAAGCGAGAAGTTACTGGAGGGCAAATAACCCTAACCACTGAGAAGTACCCAAAAGATACAAGGGATTTACAAAACAGTTCTCAAGCCCATTCAATTAAATCCGAATTCTGAAATTATTTCAGCTGAGGAGGAACCATTTCACCGAGCATATTATGCATTGATATAATTATTAATACGTCTTCATTCTGGTAGGGAGAAGTAGCTCCTGACCAAAACAATGAGCCAATTATAGCAGCAACCTACTAACATTTGCTATAGGAAAATGAAGCACAAATAACATGGCCCATTGTATGTTTGCTCTGAATACACCTAATTGCCTACAACAGAATGAAATTTTTAAGATATTGCAAAGGAAATATTTGGGTTTTTGAGTCACTTGCCTGGACTCTAAGCAATGGTCTCTTGGCTCGGACTGATCCCAGCACCTCCTGCCTGAGGGAAGACAGCTGTAAATCACACCCCACGAGACCATGTCAACATCCTCCATTTTCAAATGACCTGGTAGGATCACCCCATACCTGGCAACGCTTGCAAGATCACGTAGGCAGTTGCCTCTCAACCTTTAGGATTTTAATTTTGCTGGCCCAACATGCAAGGAACTCAGAAAACCTCTCGAAATGCATGGCTTCTGAGTGAAACCGCTTGCACAATGTGCAAGAGGATGTGAGGAGAGAGGAACGTCTTTGGATTTTGCCCATCTTGCAGAATACTGAACAATCTTAATTGCTTCATGTATTAGAGATAATAACGAAGGATCTGAGTTGACTCTGTGTGGAGGCACAGCACCAATTTGAAACAAAATCTCAGTCTGAAAAGAATAAACACAACTCCCTCAATAAAGTACTGACTGGAGGCAGTAAAGGTGGGAAGACTGAACAACTGTGTCCCAGCATCATGAAGAAATATTTATTCCTAAAGAAAGAGGTTTGCTTAACACAGGTGATTGGGGAAAAAGAGTCAGAAGGTTCCTAAAAGACAGGTTGCTTTTGATCCTCTTAATACACTAGATTAAAAACAATTTAATTTCTTTTTGAGAGAGGTCTTGGGAGCATCTATATCTTGGCTAGCTTTAAAATACTTTATAAACAATTCAGTCCCATCGCTTGCTATTTATTCCTTTAAAGGAGAGTGTTAGGTAGGAGAGGCTAGTTCCTGCAGCCAAAAATGTATTTAAACGCAGAGATGCTACCTGATTGAAGTATCACATACATTTACAAACTTCCCTTTACGGTTTTCCAGTCTCTGACTTGGACATCTCCCCATGGGAAGCGGGGAATCCAGAGGAAGATGGGAAGCGCTCACATCCGAGTTTCCCAAAAGGCTGCAGACGTCCTGGTGGACACAGCACTCATGTCCTAAGCATTCAGCCCGACTCCAGCGTACCAGCACACTGAGGCCAGGTTGTCCTGGCAGCTCAGGGTAGAGGGGCCTTCCCCCATGAGAAGGAAAGAGATAGCAGCCTCTAATTACCACCTTGCCATCATAAACCTTCTGGCATCGATATGGCTGATTTTCACATTAATTTATGCCGTTTTTAACAGGGAAGGACTCAATTTTGCTGAGGTGAGCAGTAAGGACAGGGTGAAATATTTCTTTGGCTTTAGCTGGTAATGTGTAGAGCCAACATCTGGAGAAGAAGCCTGGCCTCGCAAGAAACTGCCTGGGTAGCGTGCCAGGAGTGGATATTTCATACACCACCACGACAGAGCAGTACGTACAGGAGTGAGCATGTGCTGGCCCTTTGCGTGCCCCTATTTGTGTTTGCAACAGTGTGCTGGGCAGTACAGGCCCTCTTCCTTTGGCTGCCCCTAGAAGAAGCGGGGAGACCCCAGCAGAAGGGATGGAAAGCTGTCAGCATCCCAGCTAAGCTGCTCTGCCGGGTCTGCCAGCGTCCTCCCCAACAGCCCCCGGAAGCAGGAACACCCCCGAGGTACAACACCTGCTCCAGAACAGGAGAAAAGTCTCTTATCTGGTGCAGCATCGCCTCGGCAGAGGAGCCTGTGAGAGGCGTGCAATAAAAACAGGGTGGTAACTACATCGCTGGGACAGTTGTGGCTGTGGGGAGCCCTTTCAGAGTAATAAGGCAAGGC
>JAAGAY010052428.1:0-20449 GCA_011801015.1 Ardeotis arabs
AACAATTCTTTAACTGTGCGTAACTGGTAGTGCAATAGATAATGGAGTGCTGTTTCTTGCAGGCCACCTAAGGTGGTAATGGCTTCCTTTGTTTAAAACAAGTTTCCACTGTAGTGAGATGTTTTTAATAATGCTGTTTGTCTGGAAATAAAAGGAATTTGGAAATAAAATAAATGGAGGCTACACTGTTGAGGGAGAATGGTGATTTGTTTCTCAGCTGTCTGCTAGATGCAGGTTATATTTTAGTAGCTGGTTTAGAATTTGTTAGTGCCCACTGACTTTTTCAGCAAAATCAACAATTTGCTATGTACTGAAAATCAGCAATTTGCTATGATTAGTTTGCACTTACTTCTTCCTTGGCATATATTGACTCAAAATGTTATTTCATTTCTCGGCTTGCTTTTGTTCAGGGTTGTGTAAGAAGTTTTTTTTTTTAACATTGGTCAGTGTTCATATGTCCCTTCTAAAAGGGCATGTGAAATGAGAAATTGTGAGAGATGTAACCTGTGGTACAAACTACTCTGGAAAACCCTTCCCCTGGACAAGTATCTCTGAGACTTCAGTGCTGCTTCTGTTTGAGCCTTCGTTTGGATACGTGCTTTCCAATTATTTTAATGGCTTTGAATAGAAATTAGTGAAGTCTTAGAAATTCTAAGACAATAAAAATGTACATATCAAATCTTACAGTACTAGTTCTGTGTGTATTTTAGTTAGTCACTGTAGTTAGGCCTTTTGGTTACTTAGGTCTTTTGAAAGGTGTATTGTACATGAAAAACAACTTTAAGGCAGGTAATGCTTTGTTTTCTTACTGAGCCAGAACCAGTTGAATAACTCATACTATAACTGGAAAAATTTCCTTCCCTCCACCCCGATTCTAAGGTACAGATTTTACTTTTTGTGAACTGCTACGAAGAAAGGGTGCCTGACTTGGAAGCCTGCTTTAAAATGTCTTCTAGTTCATGAACTCACTTTTTTTTTTTTTTTTTTTTTTTTTTTTTTTTGAAAGGAAAGGAAGTAGCATTTACCTTTAACTGGGTAGTTTTTAAGCATCAGTTAGAAAACCTTGTCATCTTCCATTTCCAGTGGCCTCTAGGGGGTATGTTTTCTTAAAGTGGGAAAGTCTATATTTGAAGACAGATGACTTCTGTCTAGTAATGTCTCTTTCTGAATCCATGGCATCCTGTTTCAATGTGACAGCCTTAGTCAGGGCTGATATGACTTCAAACCATTCTTAACCTCATTTCCAATTTTAAAAATAGCAGCTAACATCGTATTAACTAGAGCTTTTCTGATGGCGTATCAAAAGTATAGCTGCTTTTACTTAGTTCCTGCTACAGACACTAATAGATACAGATACTAATACTACTATAGATTCTAACTTCTGCTTATTCCCCATTTTGAGGGAGTTGAGTCAGAGGAAAGGAGGATGGTGAGATTGCCAGTGAGTCCTAGAACAGGAAAGTACAGCTTAAAATGCTTTAGCACAAAAAAATGTTTTCAAAGCAAGACAAAATGGAAATGTATTTTCAAACATTTCATTTAGTCTGTGCTCCTCTTCTGAAAACTCCTTCAAACGCTTCTAAAGTGTGTTGTTTTGGGCACCAAGTTAGTCAACTACAACAACATAACACTTCTTCGAAGGCCCTCCAGTTTCTTCCTTTTGAATATGTAAATTCAAAGAGTGATTTCTTAATTGTGTTGTCCTTAGCAAATGATATATTTGTGCCTTCTGGACTGAGATGCAGCCAGTTTGTCCCGCAGTGGACGTCAGGCTGCTATAGGTTGTATTCCAGGGTAATTACAGCTAAAAGGTTGATCATCTTGTCTTGGACTACAAAGTTGAAGGGAAGAATCACTGAGAGGCAGAAAACCTTCTCTGTACTGTTAACTGACTAATAAATGACATATTAAATATATACGTGAACGCATATTTATACTAATGTGCACGTTGAGTCTTCTGTCCCCAGAGAACAGATCTGTAATGACCAATGAAGATACAAAATGAAAGGATAGATAACAATACATTTCAAATTACTGGAGTACACGGTATAGATATTCTTTAAAGTCGTGGCATGGGAGCCTTTGTATTTTGGCTTTACATCATGAAACCATGTGCATTTCCCCACAAATTTATTTAAGGAATGAGAAAGGGAGATACATGGGAGAAGTAATGGAAAATTATGTCGTCTTTTTTCCTTCTTTTTCCATTGCTTCAGTCCATCCTCTCCTTCCTGTGGTGACTCATGTTATCTGAAAGATTATAAACGGGGATGGAACTCCTTCTTCCTTCACACTGAATGTCAAGATCAGTACAAACCTCAAATTCAGTCTTTGTTCTAGATTTCTACCACGGAGTTAGTTTACCTCAGATGGTGTTACCAACTTAAAGAACTTGAGAGGTGAATCCAGTCAGCAAGAACTGAGATTGGCTTAAAAATTCAAGTGTCGGTGTTGTATATTTCCAAACTCTTATCCACAGCGCTTGAAGGGCATTAGTACGTACTTCAGTAGATGCTCACATAACAACATGATGCCTGGAGAAAAGAACTTTAAGAAAAACCCCAAATCTTGTGAGATTCATTTCATACTCATGTAATATTAACTCTTAGTGTGATGAATTCCCGTGTCCAGCTGTAGTTCAGGGTTATGTGATATAACTCTGAACAAGGTGCAACTCTACATTTATTTTTTTTTTTTTCCTCTAGTATTGAATATTCTTTAATAACAAGGGAAGTGAGAATACACAGAGCCATTCATTCTAATAATGTTTGGATTTTTGGGAGGGGAAAAAGGGGGAACTGCTAAAGTATAGCAAAGTAAACAATCTATATTAATGATTACTTGCAAAATTTATAAACTAGAGCCTTCATTGCCTTTTCCTTCACTCATCCATACGCCCCTGATAAATTTTCTGAAAAATGACAATTTGTGTATTTGATCCAATAAAATTGATTCTTGGATGGAGATTTCACATGCTGACTTGAATGTCTGGCTATTTTATAGGATCGTTTTTAAAATGATTAATTTTCACTTCTGTAACGCTACTTTCCTTTAATTGTAAATGTGCATGTTTGGCAAATCTTTGTTTAAGGTAGTTTATATTGGAGTTCTTGGCATGCTTGTGGGTGCTATTAAACCTTTTACCTTCTTTGTTTGGTTGGTTTTTTGTTTGTTTGGGTTGTTTTTTGTTTTGGTTTTTTTTTTTGTTGTTGTTGTTTAACTTTTAAACACTGAGCCACTCCTAATAAATGGTTCTGTCCTTTTCCCAAATTTTTAAGAGTAATAAAACCTCAATATTCTTGTTAAATTATGTAGCCAGAACAGGACACTTTAATTTCTGTCTCTGCCTTGAATTGTGCTCTTTCTAATGAAAGGCTACTGTAAGCAAGTTTTCTGTCTGTTTTGCTGTGTGTTTGTTGTGGCATTAACTGTACATGGCTTTCTGTTTGGTTTCATTTCTTTTTAATTGAACAGTATTTGATTCACCCAGAATCCTGCAAAGTTATCCAGTCTGTCATGTTAAGTTTACTTGAAGAGTTGCTCTTGTGAAATGCTTTGGTCTCCATCCTTTATAAGCATTTAAGCTATATAATTATATATATGATATATATAAATATATATGAAGAGTCCCACTTACGTATGTGGAACTATTGCATGCCTGAAGTTGAGTGCACGTGTGTTTCCAGGTGTGAATTTTGTTATATTTGATTTAAATCAGGATTTAAACATACCCATTTTTTTATTGTGAAACTTTGTCCTGTTGTCAGATGACACTGTGTTTGGCCATGTTTAAACTACAGTGAGCCCAAATGCAGGAGTTCAGATTTACAGCTGGCCAGTGCCATAGCTGCTACTGAGACAGTGTTGAAAATTATTTTGAGCCTTTTTACAAACTAATTTATATAAATGCCTGAGGGATATATAATATACATACAAATATGGAGAAGGTTGCTGAAGACACCTACAGACATACAAAACTCGTTGCAAGCCGATGTTCTGTCGTATGTGAACTGTCATATGTGCGTGTCTCAAGTTGGTTCATTCGTTTGCCTATGCGTACTGTACCGTGTACTCAGAGCGTTGCTTTGTCTCATCAGTCTGTTACACAGTAATTAGTTTCCTTTTCTGTTTTCCTGGGTGTGTAGCTTGATGCTGAACCTTGGATAAAGGAAAGGGACTATATGATTCTGGTATTCTTTCTTATGCTTCTTGCATAATCTATTGTTGAATCAAATAAATTGAGAGATGGGTGCCTCCATGTAAATAAGAAATTTCTAGTCCTCAAGAATCCGAAGATGAGACCTTTTGTTGCTAGAACCTGGAGGGTCAGTAGTAACTATGAATTGAACATTTTTGGGTGGGTAGCTTCTGACAAGCATAGCTATTTCTGAAAATGAAGATCAAAGAGCTATTAAAATTTAATGTATATTATGCAGAATATGTAAGCCTCTAGCTATATTTTCTACTCTCCTTCTTTTCATATGTATGATTTATAATTTATTTTCTGTAGCACAGCACTGTTTCTGCTCCATGCATTCTGTGAAAAATAACTCGTAATCGACTTTAACCCTCAGTTTTAGAATAGATTGCTTGTCATCTTATTATTCTTTATTTTTAACACCAAGATACTTTTGTGACTCACTGTAATTGACCTTGCATAGTAATTTTTCTGTGCTCCATAGAATGCTGCAGCAGTACGTAGCTGGTCAGCACCTGAGTCTTCACTGTTGTGTTTTTCTTCCATGAGATTTACACTGAACACAACTCTGCTTACTTCACATCTATTCTCTGTACTACTTACCTGACTCGCTTCTACTGTGCTTTTCTTTAACAAAAGAAATGTATTGAAAATACAGTGTTGATGTTCAAAGAGAATAACACAGCTTTTAGTGGGAGCTCATGAGAAAGGGTAGTTCAGAATTTGGAGAGGTTTGGTTTGTTGGTGGGGGGAAGGTTGTGTTTAAACCAACTACTAATTGCATTTTTAGGTTATGTTGGGTATGTCAGTAAAGTGAATCTCAGGTATTAGAATTTGCTAATATCAAGTCATACATCAGTTGCTATAAGGAGAGGTCATACTCTGTAATGGTTTATCCTAAGACATGTAGTAACAGTTTAGTATATCAAATTACTAAATTCTGCTCTTCATCTGTAAAGATTAAGCCTGTATCTGTCCATTAAGTTAGGTCAGGTTTGATTTATTTAATAATTGTCAAAATTTGGTGATGAGATTTCCTGGTTATCCTGTATCTTCTGCTAAAATCGTATGGTGGTGCTGTCATTTGCCCTCCTTTGAGCACAAAGAAATGTATTTTTAAGTAATTGTGGAGTTATTCTTGTGCTGGAATTTCTTTTTTAACAGAAAGGAGGATTATAATCCAGTAAAAACCGGGAAAATTTCCTTGGGCTAGCTATTCTTTATAAGTAAAGAAGTGCTTTGCTTTTCTTCTAGTTCTCATTTGTTGGAAGATTGATTGATATCTTTCTGAACAATGTTTTTTGGGAGGATGGGTAAAAAGAAATCAGTCTCTTGTAGTAGTACATAGATTGAATCTAACTTAATGGACAGCATGTTGAAAGCTTTTACTTGAACAGAGTTTTTAACCCTTTTACTAAAGAACTTCCTGAAACTTTCTTTTCGTCTGCTTAGGCATTGGAGAGAAGTATTCAACCTGGGAGCCAACCAAAAGAGAGTTAGAATTGCTACGACACAACCCCAAGCGGAGAAAAATAACCACAAACTGCACCATAGGTAAGTTCTAGAAGTCCTTTCAGACACTGATTCTCAGCCACTTGTAAGTTCAAAATTCTGTATCGTTTTTCCACAAATATTTTTAGCCTGAGGTAATTGTAGTGAATTTCCTTAACTATTAGGATAACAAAACAAGTTTATTTTACACCACCTGTTCATCACTGTAGAAGAATATCTGCTCTGTTACTTCTGGTACTGATGATGATTCATCTGTGCAACACTACAAAACAGGGCTTTTTTTTGACAATATGCATTTAAAGACTTTAGCGGAAATCGGTGATGTTACCTCAGCTGCGTCTTCATCAGATATTCCACGCAGGCGTATGAAGGAAAATCCTGAGCTCGAGATGTAACCTTAACTATAGCAATCTATTGATAAATCTGTTTTTAGCAGACAGGTAATCACAGTGATGTCTTTCTGCATCGTGTTCTAAACTCTTAATGGGGTCTCCAATTTCATATTGACTCTGAAAATATGTAATTTTTTCGCCAAAGTGTGCCTAATAGCAGTTTTGAAATGCGTATCAAATGTTTAATGTTTAGAACTCGGTACTCTAGAGCAAACAACGCTGAAATGTGGGCATATCAACTTACGGCTGGAGAGCATTTGGGTAAGGGTGATGAAAATGAACAGTGTTTTCCAGGTTTTTTTTCTGCTGTCTTTAGGTTGGGGGACTAGAGGGTTAAAACCAGCTTCCTGACAAGCTGTAATGAAGATTATTGGGCATTTTCCTATACTGTTAAATGCACAGTAACATTTTCATGGTGCATAAGTAAAGGTACAAGATTGGACATGTAGCTATAGACATTGGAAGTAGGAAACTGTTTAAAAGTTGTTTTTTTTTCTAATTTTTAAGCTGCTTACTATTTTATGAGAACGCATCACACTTTCAGCACATTTGCTTTTGTCAAAATACACTGAACATAATTGCTGAAACTTTTTAATGTCATGTTTCTAATACAGTAAGTCATATTTAATCCAAAATATGTATGCATATATTTATTTGGAAAAATGTACCAAGAAGCATAGAGTAAATTGTAGTAAGTTGAAAACGTGCCTAGAATGGTAGTTCTAAAGAAGAGACCTATGCATTTGCAATAGTGGAACAGGAAAGACAGTTGGAAAAACATCTGAACTTTCAAGCAGCCTAGGAAAAAATAACAAGGCAAAGATTGCTTGCATCACGTTCACACCGGGATTTTGTTTTATGAAACTTCGGTATATTTTGTGAAGACTGTTACAAATTACTTAAGATAATAGAACTGCATGGGGCGGGGGGAAGTTTGATGGAATTCTGAAGGTGAAGGTGAACTTCCTGGAGAATTGAAGCATATTTCTGTGTTTCTGTTTCCAATTTGAAGGAATGCTGTGCTTACTCTTAAAGGATTTTGAAGTTTTCAGTCTGTATTAAAAGGATATGTCTGGGTGCGTGAAATCTCATACAACGCTGCATGGGCAGGGGAGCGCTCATGAAACGCGGGGGATAAGGGAGATGACTGATCTCTTTACTTCTGCAGGCATGCTTTTAATAATTTCTCCTACTGAGCCCTGGAGCTGTCTATATGCTGAGACTTAGAAAGAGAAAAAAATCAAAGCACCCAAGAGACATAATGCAGGTTTGGGCTACAGTTAAAAGCAAAAGACTGGCTTTCTTGCACAAAAATACACTGGGGGTTTAGCTGAGGGAAGAAAAGACTTGCCATTGTCCTTGAGCCTTTTCTCTCCATCTAACCTGCTGCTAAAAATATATATATATCTGCTTTAGAGTCTTTTTCCCTTCACTGTCCTCACCTTGACTTGTGTGTTTGCAGTTTCAGATCAGTGAAGAGCTTATATGCAGGCTGAAATGCTGCAATTATCTGGACGCTCCCATTTCTCTCTTCCCTCCCGCCCCCCCAATTCTTTTGACATGATGTTTTTATCAATCCTATAGCAGGTATTAGTGAATCCAGTTTATCTTCTGAGGTAGGTAATTGGCTCAGGGAATAGGCGTGATGTCCAGTCGTCTTGGTTCCGAAATGAAGATTATGTTGATTACCATCTCTAAGCATTGCACATCTGTTGATCAGTTCTGTTTACAGAACAGTCTGTTAAAGCATAAACCAACTGCCTTTTATGTATAAGATGCTCTCTGCAAAGCTATTTTAAGAATGCCAAGGGTGTTTGCTGCTTTCTGTCTTACCTCCAGATACACACTGATGTCAGCTAGGAGACAGCATGTTTAACCTGCGATGACCTTCTGAAATGGTTATTGTGCCAATGGCCATTTCGGTGTTTGTGTAAGACAAGTGTGTTAGCAGTATAACTACAGTAAGTGGGACAATACTGTGGAACCCGGGCAGGCACGGCCTTGAAAGGATGTGCTTAACTTGTATGTGAAGGGCTTGCATATGATTTTTAGCCCTAACAATAAAATACATTAAAACTGAATTTATTTCTTTCTAGAAAACACTGAAGTGGTAAAATACGCTTTGTTGTAGTTCCTTGTTACACTTACATTGTTTACATGACACTCATTTAGGTGAATGTTTTACTCTACAGCAGAACACTTTTGTACAAAAAGGGATTTTATTTTTTTAATTCCAGATGTGTAGCAATCTTGTGATGCTTCTCAAACAGCTGGATGCATCTACTACTTTTTCTGAGCTGTTTGAACTTTTATCCAGCTGCAGGATCCTTTGTCTTTCATTGGCACCATAAATTACATCTGAAGAACACTCAGTCATGAAATGAATAGGTTATAATGGAGGACTGAACTGGTCGTTTGTTAGAGGAAATACTCAGCAAAACTTCTAGCTCTTGATTTAGTGAAACTAAATTATGTTTTTACTTATGTGACGATTTGAAACTCATTAACAATCCTCAAAAAAACCCCAACAAAACAAAAAACCCAGAAGAAAAAAAAAACTCAACAAAAAACCTTAACAAAAACCCATAAATTTAGCTTGGTTCTCTTTTAAAACAGTGTATGTTTCCACCTCATAGATATTTTTCCTGCTAGTAAGAAGATACAGTAGGTAACTTTACTTGTGTCACTGTTTTACCGTTGAGCAAATTGCTCGTCAAGTGAAAACTCAGGTTGGGTACTGCTACAGAAACTCTGCAGATTCCTGTCTTTTGGGATATGCGCAAAGGGCTGTCCCAGTGTTGCGCATAAGCATCTTCAAAGTGACTTGAAACACAGTTATCCAAGTGGAAATGTTGAGTTACCTACACGATGAAAAATCCTTGCATAGTGTGGATTTTATGTGGAACACTTAACTATTCTGATGTTCTAGCAGACTGGAAATCTTGATGAGATTTCTGTATTTCAAGACACTGAAGTGGTGTGCTCAGGCCATAAACACACGCTCTTTGGTAGCAATACCGGCTGGAGGTGTTCTCAGACCTCATTGTGCCCCAGACGCTGTAGCCTGCTGCCATTTTCACTGTGCTGGCACAGTTGTTTTCAGGTGAACTAGATCATGCTGAAGGGAGGACATATTGCAGGGAATGCAGAGGGTGAGTGGAAAGTAGAAATTTCATAAGTTATTGTATGTTGTTCTTGGCACCAGTACTGAATTGTGGCCCAGACTATTAAATTCATAGAATATTTCTGCTCACCTTGATTTTTGGTTGAAGCTGATGTTTCAAGTATCCTATAAGCCAAAACTTTATATGGAAATTTAGGCAAGACTGAAACTAAACAATTACTAAATAAGATTCTAACAGTGTAGAAGGAAAATCTAATTTTTCAGCCTCTTACTGTCTGTGAAGAGGCTGCCCTCAGCAAGTGAGGGCAGTGACCAAGCTCCAAGTTCACAAGCAAATTCTTTGTTACCGGATTGGACTAGAAGTGAAAGTGGTGCAGTATCTTTCAGGAACTATTTCCCGAAGCTGGTCTTGCTCTGCTGTCATTAATACTCCCAGCAGATCAGTTCTCCTGAGTACATGAAGTATTAGCTTGGGATCAGCTGGTCTCCGATTAGCATGTGAAGTGACTTTGTGGCTAAAGATTGGTATATTAACAACGGGAAGAATTAGACTCCCAAGGCACATGGATAATTAGCAGGAGCCACCTGGGATTCCCATTTGCAGTGCTGCGAAAAGGCAGAGGGGATAGCCTTTCTAGGAGACTGAGCAGATCTTTTTCAGAAAGAATGATGAGGTGTGGGGGAGGTGGCAAAAACAATCGCTCCATGGGACTGGCAGGTGGTTTTTGCAGCTGTGCAGTGCTAAGCAGTGTGATGTGACAAAGAGCAGCATGAGTGGAATAAATATTGCAGCAGAGCTTCCTGTAAAGGTGGCAAGGAAAGAGGAACAGTGACCTGGAAAATATTTCTGGTTCTCCAGACAAGCAACCAGGAGCATTTCCGTGTCTCTGGAAGTAGCGGTAACTTGAAGGTATTGAAGACTACGTTAGTACTTGGAAGATGTTTGTGAATGTACCGGCTTCCTGGTGTACTTTTTCTAGTTGAATGCTACTTAAGGTAGCTTAAATGGAAAAGTGGAATGAAAAACGTGGCTTGGTACAGCACCAAATTTTTAACTCTAACATTTAAAAGTAATTTATTTGTAAGCAGTAATAGTTTTATATTTGAAATCATGACCACACAAAATGCACCTTGAATAAAAGTCTCTTTGATTCTTAATTTTTTATCTGCTGTGTGATGAAGGAAAGAAAAACCACTTTTAAGAGTACTCAGGTGAATGTTTGCCATGTGACTTTTATTTTTTCATCTAATTTCATAATGAGAATGGTTATCTGGTTGCAAAACTGTTTCTAAAATGTTGGATAAGTAAAATAAAAAAATGCTACCCTTCTGTCGGCGAGGTCCTTCTGTTTCTTTTTTACTTTGTCATGAGCTCCAACCACTGCACTGAGTTGTGTAATATTTTTCTAGGTCTAAAGTTGATAAACCGCATAGTAAAAATAAATGAAAAAGCCCCTTTCCTCTCAAAGCTCCCGGGGAATTTTAAGAAAAATCAGAGGGGTGTGAATTTTTTAAGAAATCTAAAACATAACCTGTGATTTACTTGCTGAGATTTGTAGAAATTTGCTTTCAGAAAGTCTTGCTAGACTCTCAAAGTTCAACTCCAGCAATATAAAATAAAAAGCTTTGTGCTGCAAAATACATTTAAAGAACAAATTCCAGATGTGATGTTTCAGTCGCCTTTTTGTGTATTGATTGTCGTCTGAGAGCATGTCACCTAGTTTTCCAAAGCTAGTGCAAGAAAGCAATTTACATCACTGCTGTAGTGTCACTTTGTATGGTTTATCTTCACAGCAGCCATTGATTGAGTTATCTCTGATTTAATTGCTCCTGGGTAAGCTTGGAGACCAACCACATTATCACTGAAGTCCCTGCAGTGTTTACCTCCTTGGAGTGAGTAAACTTCTGTTATAGAAACAAGTCATCTTGCCTTCACATTTGAAAAGTGTGCTAATTAACAGTACTTCTTCAGAATGCTTATTTGATCCCAAGGTGGCTTCACTGAGGAACAATGGGATTTTTCTGCTCTTACTATCTCAATATTTGATTTAATTTTAGGGGCTATTTCAGAAAGGACATAGAATCATAGACTGGTTTGGGTTGGAAGGGACCTTTCAAGGCCACCCAGTCCAACCCCCCTGCAAGGAGCAGGGACATCTCCAACCAGATCAGGTTGCTCAGAGCCTCATCCAACCTGGCCTGGAATGTTTCCAGGGATGGGCCATCCACCGCCTCTCTGGGCAACCTGTGCCAGTGCTCCACCACCCTCAGTGTAAAAAAAACTTTCCTGATGTCTAATCTGAATCTGCCTCCCTCTGTTTTAAAACCATTACCCCTTGTCCTGTCACAACAGGCCCTGCTGAAGAGTTTCTCCCCATCTTTCCTGTCAGTCCCCTTTAGGCACTGGAAGGCCGCTCTAAGGTCTCTCCGGAGAGATAAGCCGATGTCTCTCAGTGTATGAGTTGTCCCATTTATGTTTTTGTTTCATGTCATGGTTTTGCAGGGGCGTACTCTTTAATGAACGTTACGAGAACCAAACTCTAAAAAGCATTTCTGGTGAAAGCAGTAAGGCTTTATAGTCTTTCTTGCCACCCTCCCTCCACGTTGATGCTACACTTTAAGCAGAAGAACCAGCACTATACATCACTTTAATACCTGCTGAGGGTGAAGACATATGCTGCAGCTGAGGTAGACAGCTTTGTTCTGTCAGGGGACAATCTTTTTGTTCTCTTCACCCTTGGGTATACTTCCCCTTAATTCCAGCCACGTGGTCCCACCTTCTCCTGGGTATTCCCTCTTGTGCTGTAAAGCTGGTTGCAGGCTGTTCAGTTCGTTAACCTGGCAGAAAGCATTGTGCTTTTTGTGACTGGTGGTTTTGCAAGAGTAACGTTCTCCTGCGTTACTGCGCCCAGCAGCTTGGCAAAGCACAAAGCTGGCGTGAGGAGGGGTCGGCGTGGGAATGGGATGGGTGGCTGGGAGCGAGGAGGAACCTCCGACTGCTGACAGCGAGCCACGCTGCGTCCGAGCTGTAGTTTTGTTTGTCTGCAGCAAAGATTAACTACTCTTAGATTGTCGCCTTCGTAAGGCTTGAAAGTAAAATAAGCCAGGAAGTGAATTTTAAACAGAAAGCAAACTTTTCAGGCTTTTTAGGATCTCATATGAAGAAGAGAAATTATTTGAGAAGCTGGCATCAGTGATAATGTGGCCTATATTGTTGCATACTTAATTTAATTTTGTTTAAAATAAATATGACATAATTATGTGAATTCCTTCTTGTCTTCTAAGATTCTAAAATCAGTCAGTTGTATTTATCATTTTTTTTTTTAAATCAATCGGTAGCAAGGCTGAAATCTAAGCAATCTTTTTGGCTTATGGATTTACTGTTCCTGCTGTAGTGTATGTGGACAGCTTCAATGTTTATGGCTCTTTTCAGCCTTAACACACAGTCCCTCTCCCTAGGAGGAAAGAAAAAAAAAAGCTCTTTGCAAGTAACTAATATAAAATGTTTCCCTGTCTTTTGCTTGATGGTTGAAGAATAGTTGAAACTTGCAGGGCGTGTTTTTCAGCTTGTAAAGATTAACAGAAGATGGATACAGATTCCTTTCACAAAGAACTTGTTTCACCGAGGGTTTAGTCCTGCTTTCAAGTTAAAATGCTGCCACAAGTTGAAGTATAAACCAGTTAACATATTTTCTCCAGGGAGTATCAGGCAATAGTAGTGGGATAGCTTGGAAAATAAAATTATGTGTTCAAGGAAATAATGATTAGTTTTGGCCCTTGTTAGGCCTCCCAGTATTTTTTGGTTGATGTTCTTGCAGTGGCGTATGGATTGTTGAAGAAACCACCAGGCGTAACTTTTGTAGATCAGTATTCCTAGCAGCTAGAAATATAGTATTTTGGGTTTTTTTTCAATATCTATGTAGAGAATAAAGCCATGCCTTGCTTTATTTTCAGTAAAAAAAAAACCAAAATGTCAAAAACAATTTTGAGGAGAAGCTACCTTGAAGCTTGAGGTAGGTGGTAGGTTGGCTCTGGAAACAGCTTTTGCAGTGATATGCTAAATGTGTTTGTAGGAGATCCCTAGGTTCGGGGGTCTGCTTGAAGGTTTTAATTTGCACGGCTTTGTGGGAGCAGTTAGTTTAAAACAGAATAGCAGGCTGAGTAGAGCCGTTGAGTGTGTTTGCTGTCTGAGGAGTAGTGGGGTTTCATACGGTTTTAGAATTCTTTATATGTTAAAAATTGTTAATGGTTTGACTTTTTTGCCTTCCACGCAAAGCTTGTTCTGCATGGTTTTTAGTGGGGAAATAAGAGCAGAGACAGACACCAATGTATAGGCATGTGTGTAGCTGCAATAATATAAAATACTGCAGCTGGAGAAATGTTGACGTAAGCATCGAAGTTTGTAAAGCTGGAATTCTCATCTCCAGGGATGGTTACCTCAAATACAACCCCTGCAGAATGTACAAAGTTGAAACTACTGGTATGTGAAATAAGAGTATTGCAGTTGGAGTTGTATTTTTCTGTTATCCTATCTTGGAAAATCTCCATTCCTATTACTTGCATAGAAAACACTTTAATTTTGTAACTGTAGGTGGCTCCTGGGGATTTGAGACAAAGGAAGATACACTGTGTGTGTTCACAATGTGAAATTCCTTTATGACAGGGTTCTTAATCCAGGGCTTGGATCATGTTCCAGACTTCTAACTCAAACCTGATTTTCCTCCTCTGGATTTTTTCTTTTAGAGTGGATCCATGGTTGTTACTGATCCGTTCACATAATTTTTACTTTACAGACAGTGTTCCAATTTGACTTTTCTAAAATTGCGTTCTGCACTTCTTCAGGTGTAATGTCGTCGTTTGGATCCAGCTAGGTAGCAGCACAAAAAAAAGCCTTCCCCCCCCCCAGATGCTGATTCAACTTTCAAGTGTAAAATATTTGCTGACTCACTTATTTGTCTTACATATCTCTCTCTAATGGTAGTTAATTTTTTTTCCTGTGCTGTGCTTTTTTTCACCAAGTCATTACATAACTGCAATATGCAGTCAAAACACTAGACTTTTAACATGAAAAATGCAGTAAATGTTAGTCACTTGTCAGCAGCTGCTTGAACGGGTTTTTACGGGAACGGGAGCTTTTTGACCAAGGAAAAACCCAACAGCAGTATATAGCCAGAATTTGATTCTGATCATCCGAGCAAGATACTTTTATTTAGATAAAGTATTTTTTGTTTGTTTCTTTAAAATTAAAAAAAATTTATCACGATGTTTCTTTAAAGTAGTGTTTAACTGGCTTTTTTTTAAAAAGATCAAAACAGTGAATGCCTGCAGAAGTGCAGATAAGCTAAAAGCGCTTGGCTTTGTGTCTGTCAGAAAAACAGCAGACCGTCCCCTTCAGCAGCAAACCCTGAGGTCGCAGATACGTCCCTGGTTTCTTGACTACACTATGCCAAGGTGCAGACTGCTGCTTTCTTTGTCAGTCCCGTGCAGTGATGCTCTAAACCAAAGCCTTTCTTGAAACAGAGGGTGTATTTTTGCTGTACAGGGTGCAGTCAATGCAAAGATGCTTTCATAGTCGCTAAATCAAGAGCCAGATAAGGAAGTTCAGAATTAGTCCATGTAGCTGCGCTAATTATACTTTTAACATGCACCTGTTGTGTTGTCATGGGCAGAGACGCACCCTTAGCACGCGAAGGATCTTTTTCTTACCACTAAAAAAAAAACCCAACCCAAACCAAGGAAACGAATTTTGACTTACCACTGTATTTTAACCTGATTAACTCCGTGTCATTGCATTTTCAACAAGGCCAGTCATCTCCATCTCAGTTTTGGGTTTTTGTGGATGGCTTTTGGATTATATTTACGATGACCTTCCATTCTGCTCTTTCATATCTGCTTCTAGAGTTGGCCTTGGTGTGGACAGAAGGTAGATACAGTATATACTGCAACGAGGAATATGCATAAACAGCATGTGGCGTGGTTCGTGTGTTGCGGATTGTTGGAATAGCTCCGTGCCAGTTCATCACCAGTAATTTGTGCATATTAATAAATTTGGATGCATTTAATCTCATTGCCAGTTAGCCTACTCCTGAAGTTATTAATTTGTGAAATCTGTTTTGAGAAAGGGTAAAAACTTGTAGGCAGCATATGGTGTGGTATTGGGGGGAAAGGACGGCTGCGGGTGTGAATTTTATTTTGTCAGTTTAGTGGGAGTACCTCTTGTTCTTTAAAGATGCCATCTGCACAGGATTCTCACTGTAAGTCTTATGCTTCTGTGCAGAGCTTGCAAGATCTCACTGAGCTTTTAAGTTTGACTGCTTTGGGGGAGGGCAAAGAGAATATTTTATTCTGTGCCACCTTTTGAAGTATTTTATTTTGTATAAAGGCTTTTCTCTTTGACATCAAGTTGCTGTATAAAAATACCTTGAAGGGTCTGCAACTTCACTGGCTTTTAAAGGCTGGTTGTTGTAATGCTCCGTATCGATCATTCAGTCACTTTGGGAAACACAGTTCCTGTTCTTTGCCTACTACTGTTCTTTTTTGATGTTGGGTATCTTCTGTCTGTTCTCCCTGACCTTCCTGCAGTTACCAGAATAATTGTTATTTTCACGCTCTGGTTCATAGGACTTGAATGTCTTGAACTTTACTTTGTAGGGTATGTGAGACAGGGTGGCTCCTGTTTTGGTTGTGAGGTTGCTTTGGGAGCTTCTCCATACTTTTATTCCACTTCTTTAAATTCATTCAGCTCTGTGTATCTGAGAGTACAATGAGCACTATGGATGTAAGGGGTCTGCCTTCATTGTTAAACTGAGGCATTTTGTGCAATGCATAGCCCTGTATGTGGCATTTCATGTCATGTTTTTTGCCGCGCAGGTGCGTTTTTGTTTCTCTAACTCTTGATGTGACGCGTGCGTGGAGCGCCCCGTGTTTCATCTTTCTCCTCCAGCCGATTGGTCTGCATGTGCTACAGGGATCGGATCATCAAACCTACTACTGCTGATATCAAAGCATTGTGTGATTATTTCCTCTGCTGTACATGAAAGATGTTTTCTTCTATTGCATGTTCTGAAAAATTGAGATCCAGATTGTATGTACGCGTTCCCCAATGTGTTCGCTCACTGCGAAGGGATCCTGACGGAGATTGGATCAGGTTGAAGCACAACAGACAAAATTTGTTCACTGGGTCTTGATATGCCAAGATAGGAATTCAGAGAAGTTTGGTACAAGTTCTGCTGCAGAACTTAATGTCTTTTTCAGTCTTACTCATTTCAGCTGAGAGAATGAAATAGAAATGATTGCTGTGGATGATTACATGCCGTATAGCTTTCTCTTTTTGAGAACGTGATGTATTGGTTTCTTCTTGAGACACCTGAGAGCGAAAAACAATTTTGCGGTGCAGATGGTCAGTAAAAATGCTGAAGAGAAGAAATTATAGAAATAAAACCTGAAATTGTCCATACTTTTGCAGAGTGCTTATGGGTCCCCTTCCTGCTAGGTGACTTACCAAAAGGTTCAAAAATCATCCTGCACGTTGCAGAGACTATTGGCTTTAACTCCCCTTTCCCCTCCTGCCCCACGTGTATTTTCAGCTTGGCTGTGGGAAGAAAGTAGATTTGTATAAATACCTATTACATTTATAAATATTTTAAAATCAATTTTTAGGTGTGGATTTAACTATGTCGCCTTAGTTTATGAAAAGGCATTTCCTTGGATGCCTTTTTTTTAAAATTCAGATTATTCTTTACACTTAATACAAAGCAGCGATTGGTTTAACAGGAAGAACAATTCAAGTTCACATCCTGGCCAGGAGAAATTGCTCCTGGAATATTTTTTTAATCCTACCTGGATGAAAACTCAGCCCATTGTGGCCTTGTCATATGAAACTTTGTGTGGTTGTGTCAGGTTTGTTGTCATGCTCTGCAGCTACAAGACAACAAAATACTTACTCTAAAGGGAAATATTTTTACTTGCATTCTGATCTGTTCCTTTTTACTATAATTGTGATCAAATTGGGGACATACTGGCTAGATTTGGCCCACGGGATGCTTCTAACTGTTACCTTTTCCTTCTTGTGGGGAAGCATGCAGGGAAATTAAATGGCTCTTGCCATACCCACTAAGGTGCATGGAAATTTCTAGTGGAGGAAACCGGTGATACCACAGTATCTTGGACAAGTTGTCTCCTCCCTCATTTTAGGAGCTGTTGTAAAGCTATTGCTATTGGAAGTATTAAAAAAAATAGTATTCTAACTCAGAAGCTCTAATACTTCTAGGAGAGGAGCTTATCTGTAGATTTCGTAGTGTATGTGTATCTTCTGTGTTAATGTTGCCGTTCTTAAACTCTGCATTAATTTATTTACTGAGGTGACACTGGAACACTTCAGAATACAAGTGCATCAGGGGATATTGCAGGATCTCTGAAGAGTTTTAAGAACAATTCAGGGAAACATTTGTCAGGAATAACATAGATGGTGTTAATTCTGCTTTGACGTAGAGGGATAGACCAGGTGACTTCTTAAGGGCTTCTACAGCTACGTTTCCTATGATTTTAGTGGAAGATTCAGTGTGCTTTTCAGTGGTTTGGTCAAAAAGACTTTGTTTTGTTTTGGAAGCGTGTCTCTTAATTTAAATTCACAGGGAAAAAATATTTTGTCTCTTGCCTTGCTTGAAACGTCCTCTCTATTTACACAGGCTATATGAAAAAATAACCGTAAGAGGTTTATTTGTTTGTATTGCCAGATATTTTAGGAATGCTGACTCATTTTACCAGGCTGAGGGTGCGCACACATGAGCAAATTACCAGCAAATCAGAAGGATGAGAACTTAAAGGACATCAAGCGCTTCTACTTCATCTGTGCGCTTGGTTTTAACCCAAGCATGCAGTTACGGTGAATGAAATGATGGGCTGTGACCTCACAGCCTGGCTTACCGTGCCCACGCCGTTAAAAGAGATCCCTTGCCTTGTTTGAAGTGCTTCAAGCCGGGAGAAACAGAAACAAAACCAAGCATAGTTGGTCAGTACTCTTCTGGAGAATTGGGCACACAGTGCGTGCACACCGCTGAAGTGTTTGATCATACTCTTGGTAACTTGTTTGATCTGTTTACTCCAAGGATGTCACTTTCCCTCAGGTTCTGCCAACAATACTGCATGTCCGAGTAGCATGTGTGGAAAAAACAATGTCTTTCTCTGAGAAAGAATCTGTTGTAAGGCCACTGTTGGTAGTCATTGCTTAGAGATGTGCATTTTTTTCCCAAATCTGGCAAAGTTAAGGGTAACCTTAAAGAAGAATCTGATCTCCATTTGTTGCTGATTATTTCTGTATGATTACTAGAAATTCTTTATTTAAATAAGTTACAAACATGTATTACCTATGCTGAGCCTTTAGTCCAGTGTTGTTTAATTGTTATGTGATTGCTTTTAATTGAAGGTACAGCATGATACAGGGACGCTGCAGAGCTCCTCCAGAATTGATCCATAGCACTGCTGATAGCTGCAAACTTAAATTTTTCTTTACACGCACTAGCAGGTATGACACAGAGGAAAGGAACTGAAATACCAGATCAATGTGGTCTCTTTGCGTTATCCTGTGACGCTTTTTGGCTCTACTGAAGTGAATGAATGATGCCTTGAGCCACAAATGCAAAAGCTCATACACAGAATATCTACGTAGTCTAAAAGTGACATTGAGGGTCGTTAGCAGCCCTGATTCTAGCAGCAACTGTTACCTGTTCTCCATCCCTGCCTGAGTGGCAGCAGGGCAGTTAATTTTGGTTTCCAGAGCCGTATGATAGGAATAGGGATTTAAGTGTTAGGACTGTGGCTGTTTTGCTACTCAGCCATGGCTTTGAGACAGCTGCCTGTGCTGGAAGGTTGTTACAGTAGAGGGGATATGAGGGCTGTCTGTCTCTGAGAGAGATTGACAGTTCCTGCGTCCTCGTTCCTCATTCCGGCACTGGCCTTTTGTCCTGACCTGCATTGAGCTGTGTGAACCTGCCCAGATGGGTCAAAGACTCATCACTGTTTTGGCAAGTGTTGAGTTCATCCCCTCAAGGTGAGACTGCTTTTTCTGTCAGACGGGCAAGGTGAACCGTTTCACCGTGGAGTCAAGCAGGTGCTGTCTCGGTGCAAGGGGAGCATCCCTTTTGGCATCAGCGAGCTGTTAGATGGGTTTAGCTGTTGTGTGAAAATGCCCTCACCTTCCCCTTCCCTGTCAAAGCTGGTTCCTCTGTTTTGTATCACACTGTAATATTAATCTGGATGTGTGAACCGTCGTGGGATGAAAAAGTGGAGGGAGTGTTCCACACCTCTTCTGAGTCAGGGTCAACGTACTGGGCCGTTCTGACGGCTGACAGAGCTGCTTTTGGAACCACTCCAACGACTGGGAGTCCCAGACTCCCTTGTTGCAATGTTTTCTAACTGTGAGACAATTATTTTTAATATCTAATTAAATTTCACTTCTTGTGAGCTTAGTCTTTTTTTATTATAGCTTGGGTAGGCCACAAGAGTTAATTACAGTCCTCTTTGCCGTGGCCTGTAACATACTTGAAAATTGTCAGCCTGGCTGTTCCTCCATCAGCGCTCTTTTTTAATTAATTAAACTCAACCAGTGGGTTCTTCAGTTGTTTCTCCAGTCTCAGTTATTAATTTCATGCAAATTTTTGCTCATGTTCTTGATTTCTCCCCAGTTGGCACAGATCTCTTCTAAAATGGCTGCTCAATTCCAGGCATCATCCAGCTGAGGTTTTCCTGTCACCAGGGCAGAATAATTACCCCCAGGCCTTCTCTTATTCCTGTTAAGTTTCAAAATGCTGTTTGTCTCAAAAGTCCAGCACAGCATTAAGTTATTTACGTTGAGCTGCTACAGCTATTGCTCCTTATTTTGTGTTTGTCCACTTTATTTTAATTGTTTCCGACCTCACAGTTGTTTTTATTGAATTTAATTGATTTCAGATAGTTTTTTTTCCCATTTAACAATTGCTCTTGAATTATTGTTCTGTCTTCCAATTACACTTGCACTGTCTAGCTGTAGTGTGTCCCTTCAGTAAGTAACTATTATGGGATGTCACTGAAGCTATTGAATAAAAGTAGTGAATGTAATCAGTTTGAGGGGTGAGGAAAAGTCAATGCTGGAAAAATGTTATTCGTGTCTTGATCCACACCTAAGTCCATGCAAATTCAGCTGAGGCTCGGAGATTGGGAAATCCCCCAAACACTTCATAGCCTTTT
>JAAGAY010052772.1:1658-14667 GCA_011801015.1 Ardeotis arabs
TAATTGAATCTGGCCAGGGATATAAGAAGCAACAAGAAAAGCTTCTATAGGTATGTAGGGGACAGAAGAAAGTCCAAGGAGAATGTAGGCCCCCTCCGGAAGGATACTGGTGTCCTGGTTACCCAGGACATGGAGAAGGCTGAGGTACTCAATGACTTTTTTGCCTCAGTCTTCACCAACAAGGGATCTTGTCTCACCACCCAAGCCGTGGAAGGCACAGGCAGGGACTGCGAGGATGAAGAACCGCCCACTGTACTCGAAGAGCAGGTTCGGGATCATCTGAGGAACCTGAAGGTGCACAAGTCCATGGGGCCTGATGAGATCCATCCGCGCGTCCTGAGGGAACTGGTGGATAAAGTTGCCAAGCCACTGGCCATCATATTTGAGAAATCATGGTGGTCAGGTGAGGTCCCCGATGACTGGAAGAGAGGGAACATAACCCCCATTTTTAAAAAGGGGAATAAGGAGGACCCGGGCAACTACAGGCCGGTCAGCCTCACCTCTGTGCCTGGCAAAGTTATGGAGCAGATTCTCCTGGAAACCATGCTAAAGCACATGGAGAGCAAGGAGGTGGTTGGTGACAGCCAACATGGCTTCACCAAGAGCAGATCGTGCCTGACCAATTTGGTGGCCTTCTATGACAGGGTCACAGCATCAGTGGACAAGGGACGAGCAATGGATGTCATCTACCTGAACGTGTGCAAAGCTTTTGACACTGTCCCGCACGACATCCTTCTCTCTAAACTAGAGAGGCATGGGTTTGACGGACGGACCAGTTGGTGGATAAGGAGTTGGCTGGATGGCCGAACTCAGAGAGTGGTGATCAACGGCTCGATGTCCAAGTGGAGACCAGTCACATGTGGTGTCCCTCAGGGGTCTGTGTTGGGCCCAGCCCTGTTCAACATCTTTGTCGGTGACATGGACAGTGGGATGGAGTACACCCTCAGCACATTCGCCGATGACAACAAAGTTGTGTGGTGCCGTCGACACGCTGGGAGGGGAGGGATGCCATCCAGAGGGACCTGGACAGGCTGGAGAGGTGGGCCCGTGCCAACCTCATGCAATTCAACCAGGCCAAGTGCAAGGTCCTGCACCTGGGTCGTGGCAATCCCAGGCACAAACACAGGCTGGGCGGAGAATGGGTAGAGAGCAGCCCTGAGGAGAAGGACTCGGGAGTGCTGGTGGACGAGAAGCTCAACATGAGCCGACAATGCGCCCTTGCGGCCCAGAATGCCAACCGCATCCTGGGCTGCATCAAGAGGAGCGTGGCCAGCAGGTCGAGGGAGGTGATTCTGCCCCTCTACTCTGCCCTGGTGAGACCCCACCTGGAGTACTGTGTCCAGTTCTGGAGCCCCCAACATAAGAAGGACATGGATCAGTTGCAGAAGGTCCAGAGGAGGGCCACGAAGATGATAAGAGGGCTGGAGCACCTTTCCTATGAGGACAGGCTGAGAGAGTTGGGGCTGTTCAGCCTGAAGAAGAGGAGGCTCCGGGGAGACCTGATAGCGGTCTTCGAGTACCTCAAGGGGGCCTATAAGAAAGATGGGGAGATGCTCTTCAGTAGGGCCTGTTGTGATAGGACGAGGGGTAATGGTTTTAAAATAGAGGAAGTTCAGTATTACAGGTGAACTTATGAGTTGTTTTCAAGCATTCTTCTAAAACAAAAACTTGAACACAATCAGAAAAGGAAGTACCTTTTCTACAGCTGTGACCCTGCTAGAGCTTGAGCTGAGAGGATGGGAACCTGGGGCAATTTTTGGCCACGTGCTGCAAGAGGAAGAGCTCCTTCACAGCAGACATGGAAGCAGCAGCCATGGAAGAACTGGGGCTCACAGCCAACACATATCAAGTAGTATGTTTTCTTAAACTAACTGACAAGACTCCTCATCTGAGAGCTATTACAAACATTACAGGGTTTCCTTTTTACTTTTCAGCCATATTTCACTTTAGAACCCAAATCAGGTTGCAATATATTGAAGAACGAGAAACCAGAACAGGCATTCTGTCCAGTTCCCCAATCTTTATGGATACTAATTTATCTGCTTTTAGCAGATCAGAATGGGTCTCCAGGTGCAGAACCAGTATTGAAGGTCTGAGATAAGAAATAAGACCACCATAAAATGAAAGGGCATTAACTAAGGCCAGACATAAACTTCTGATGACATATAGTTATCAACAAGTATGATGCTGGGTGAGAAAGGAAGCAGAGGAAAACTTGCGGTCATGCAAGTCTTCAGGCAGAACATTTAGATCCATCATTCATGTTAACAGCATATCAGATATGGCAGCTACAGACACACAGTAATACCAGGGTACAAGTGCTACAAAATGTAGTATTTGTACCGCATAACCATGGGGATAAATGTTTCATGAGCTCCAGCAGGGCCTAAAAAACATATTGCAGATTGGGTGGAACAGAAAATGACTCTTAAGGAAGGGGAAAGTGGGTCTTGAGCACTCAGGTCCTTAATCACCCAGCATGTGGAAAAAAACATCAAAACAATTCCTGATCATATGCTCGTGACTGATTAACTGGGAGCCAGGGAGGGGGAAATACAAAGACTCACCCCTAGCTCTAAAAATAAGACAATTACACAGAAATGAGGCTTATACAGAGACCTCCTATGGATGCCCCAGCCCCTTGTCTAGTGTCCTCATAAGGCTTATTCCCAGGCAGAGAGATTTCCCAAGAAATATACACAACTCTGCCAGCTCTTCGGGTTGCTCTCGTTGACATTTGCAGCACGCATTGCTTATTTCATTGAGGCCATATTTTGCCACTTGAAAATTTAATTCAAGCTAGTTGACTTCTCCTAAAATTTAATTTCTCTCTAGTGAAACCAGCCACACAATACTAGACCACATAAGCTTCAAAAAGAAGGCCAACATCATCCTGACCTGCATGAGGGGGGCATTGCCAGCAGGTCCTTCAGCTCAGCCCTGGTGAGGCACCTTTGGAGTTCTGGGACCAGCTCTAGGCTCCCCAGTACAGGAGAGACATGGACCTACTGGAGGAGGTTCAGCAAAAGACCAGAAAGACAACTGAGAGTCTAGGGTGTCTGTCAGAGAAGGGGTGGCCAAGAGAGCTGGGACTGTTCAGCCTGGAGAAGAAAAGGCTCAGGAGGGATCTCATCAATGAATATAAATACCTGATGAGAGGGTGCAAAGAAGACAGAGATAGGCTCTTCTCTGTGGTATCCAGTGAATGGACAAGAGCCAACTGTCACAAACTAAAATACAGGAAATTCCTTTTAAACATAAGAAAAAGGTTTCTTCTTTTTATTGTGAGGCTGATTGAACATATGGAGGTTGTGGAGTCTCCATCCTTGGAGATATTCAAAATCTGACTGAATGTGGCCCTAGACAGCCTGCTTTAATTGACCCTGCTTGAGCAGGGGAGTTGGACTAGACAATCTCCAGAGGTTCCTTCCAATCTTAACTACGCTGTGAGTCTGTGTGCACTCTGGTGCCTTGTAGGTCTGAGTTCCACAATAGTTTGCACCGCACTTTCTTTTTATTTTTCATGTATATGCATCATTATTGCTTATAGAATCAGGCTAGAAACACAGAAGCATAGTACAATAAGTTCAAAACTGTGTTCACTCAGCAAAACTGCTCCAGAAGCTGAACAAAGCTGTACCTTCAGATGGTGTTGCAAATTCACACTTCACTAGTACTTCTTCAGGGATCCTGCCTCAATTGCTTATACTTTTAAAAACATAACCAGGAAAGCCCAGGACACCACCACTAAAGTTTCCTCCTCATTTGGCAATGTAGTTACTATAACATTCTTCATTGCTTTTACGCTGTACAATTGCCATAGCCTCTACACTAAGCTCCTGTGGGGGAAAGAGGGAAAAGGAGTAAAATCCCTCATTGCCAGCTAACTGCACACTTATATGAGTTCAGAAGGCCAGAAGCATCTGAGCTGAGCTAGCCTGCGTCCAGAGCATCAGTTATGGCAGCAGCTGCTAATCTGCATTAATTCAAACTTTCGCCTATCCTACCTGAAAATTCAATCAAGAGAGGAGTTAAAAACACTATCATTTAAAAGACAAAAGGGCTGTGTATTGTTAGCACCCAAATTATGACAATATCCAAGTTAACGTCACACTGACGAGTCCTGCTGAACAGCCTCTCCTCCGCATGTAGTGGGTGCTCAATAGTATCTCTAGCTAAACGAGATCTAAGTGTGCCCAATTAAGCATATCTAAAAATGGGAAATAAATCCAGCCTTCTACATGACTGACAAATAGGTTTTTAGGTCTATCAAAAATACCAGTGTCTTCCTTGCCGCTGACACCAACTTTATTCATTGGTAGCAGAAGGTGGAAACAACATATAATTTACAGTTTGCAGTGAGTATCATTGTGACAAACTGTCAAAGGTAGAACCAACTTAGTTTTTGAAAGCTATCTGACAAATAAAAAAAGACCAACCACTTCCTTTTCATGAAATCCAAATTTAGCTTTAATAATTAGAATTTTTATAAAAAGGAAATTGTCTTCCAAAGCGAAGATTGGCACTAGTTTGTGTTGTCAAATTTGACAGCATGAAATCATAGAACAAATGTCAGGATTCTGCAGCTGCTAAATACTGTCAAATACACTTTACAAGTTTTATTCTTATAAATCCATTAATCGGAAGCCCTGTTTTTGCAAGGACCTGCCTCTCTTCCCAACATACAATTTGGACAAAAATGGTTTTAAAAGATTCCTCACCGTTGTTAAGATGACTTGCTGTTCTTTCAACATTTAAATGCCCTGGTCTGCACCCAATGCTGTACCAGAGCCCTGAGGAGTTGACAATAGATTTGGAATGAGCAAGTTCCTACAGCTGTTTGGCGTGAGGGACTGTACAACCGCACACACCGACTGCCAAGGCACAAGCTAACCCGCCTGACTTTGTACTGAAGCAGATGAGTGCAACCACAACCCACTCAGGCAGCTCAGCAGCCAACTGTGACCTTCTGCCGGCAGCAAACAGCTAGTGAGAAGCAATGTTTTAAACAACTCCAGCTACATGTGCAGGATTTAATTTTTTTGATGTATAAAGGAAAAATATAAAGTACATTTGTGCAACAAGTATTGTGTGTGTGTGGACTCACATCAGTATGAGCCTGATGCAGGCTAAATTGCTGTAGTTGTGTGTCTAGACACCCAATTTAGCACATATTTTCAAAAATTTAATGAAAATCCAAAATAGTATTAATTAGGCACAAATTAGTATTAGTACAAAATAGTATAAATTAGGCACAAATCATTTGAGTAATTATATTGTACAAAAACTGTACTATATTTAATATTAGAATGGAAAAAAGTGTTATATGACTTTTAAAAATCCCTTAAAGTTTCTCTTCATTGTTGTTAGAGAACTAAAATCAATCTGACAATAAAAATAAAACCACTTTGAGAAAAGCAAATGCTAACAAAATTTATTATTGAACTATTGAACTACTTAACTATTTTTTTGCTCCATGTTCCATCTGATTTGTTGAAATCCATTTACAATTGAATGTTTCAAAAGTCAAAAGGGTAATTATGTTCAAGGCAGCAATGGTGAATCAGAGTGGTGTTCGTGCCATTTTTTATTACAACCCATATCAGCTAGGCATACTAAAGAAACAAGTCCTGCTTCTTACAGTCACTCTGCTCAAGACTGTCTTCGATATTTCACTTCCTTAACTATGACGGCAGACACAACATACTTTTTTGCATGTTGAAAAAACCACCAGTGCTGCTTTAGACCAGTTAACATTGGAAATGACTGCCATCATCCAGGTCCTACCCTGTTCCTCTGTTCGCAAGCTCTAGCAGGATTCTCACAGCAGACATCCCTCCCTCTGTCTTCACTGGCAAGGAAACACAATCTGGTGTCCTGAAAACACTTTGGACAAGTCATTCTTACACCCCATAACACTGTGGTCACAGCAACGGAGCGGGTAAAACACTATTTCAATATAGGTTAGACATGGAGAATTCGTCTGTGACACTAATATAGAATGCATGATGTTCTTGTGGAGATTAAAAAAAAAAAACAGGAAAACATAAAATGTAGAAGAACAAACATTTAAATTTAAAATTCAAATTTAATGCTTTAAACAGACTTCATAGATGGCAAATAGAAGAAATCTTGCCATAATCATGTAAAATCAAGGAAGGTTTTTTGGTCTTTGCCAGGTAAGAATCTCAGCAGGAACACAGATTCAGTTCCAGAGGAACATGGGTTTTTAATTATTTTATCGCTAATAGAAAACTACCTTCTTCTTTAGGAAGCACTTGTGTGCTTATCACTATGTTGTATTTTTTTGTATCTGGATCAATATATATGCTACTTTTATAAAATCATCTTTTCCTATGAAAGATAAGCATGTCTATTTTCTGTTTGTGATCATGCTTCCTTTCTGACTTCTGCATATTGAAAGCATGGATGATTTATTACTACTTCAAGTTAGCTCATCTCCTAGAGGCACAATTAAAGTTACGTTGGACATACACTACCTATACACTTTTTACTTGTATTTTATTAAGTTGTTACATCTATTCTTACAATACTCCTAATGCTGTCTTATATGAAGATCTATTAATTAAAATTAAATGGCAGCTGTACCGTACTTTTTGAAGCTCCAAAATACTCCACTTACTGGAGAAATCACTTCAGCTCTTAAACAGCATGTCATCATTTGGCCTCACAAAGAGCTATGCAGAAAATCAATGCTTTGTCCACATTACATTCACTGAGAACTAGCGCCACAGAGAGAAGAAAATTATTTCCAAGGTCACCCAGTAAGATGATGGAGTCTTCTGAATTCCCAGTCACAGACTCGTCAGTAGGAGACACTAGTTACTTTGAGTATTTATTGATAGTTCATTATTCTGTTCATTGTGACATTACATCCATCTCTAGGCAGTCTTTGCCAGCTCTGTATCTACATCCTGACTGAAAATGTGAATGTTCCCCTAAGGGTTATTTTAATATTTTCTTAAAATGTTCATTATACATAGATTTTGGAGCAAAATCTCCTCCTGTGCTACAGCTCTCTGCTGCACAGGATAAGTACCCAGGAACTGCTTCCAGCTTCTTGATCCTAAGAAAGAGGACTTGCTCCGACATATAACTGCTGCCGAGCAGCTCCATGTTGCATCATCAACACAAGGAGTGGGATTCCTCTTGCCTAATCTCACACATCTACAAAAATAAATTATTTGTCTATCTGAGCTACTCACTCTAAGCTCCTTTTGTAGTCAGTGTAGAGAAAGAGGGACCTTAGGATGAGATTACTCGCACCCCACAAGTACCCATTCCTCTCCAGTGATTACTGAAGAGAATTTAAGAGAGCATGATCTTTCACATTACATATGGTAACAGTGATAGCTACTCCTCTCAGCACTGTGAGGTTTAAGTAAGACAACCGGCATTGCACCAGCTTGACAGGCAGTCTCCCTTCCACACTTCATATCCAGGATAAAGTTTCAAATGTGTCACTCAGCTTTTACAGCTATCAATTGGGATTTGAACCTTCTCTCAGTCTGGCTGGGAATTACATATACCTGGATTAAATAATCTCTTAGAAAGTTTTAGACCTTCCTTCCAACGACATGAGAGGAAGCCAGATCAACAACCGGCTCCCAGGTTGACCATCAGTTGTTCCGCTATGGATTCAGATGGGAGAAAGACTGACAAAAACAAAAACTCTCATTTAAGTGGTTATTCAGTGGTATTGTAGGTGCTCAATGGTTTCCCCCTTTCGTACTGCCTACGAATGCTGCCTATGAATCTGCATTTTTCCAAATCCGCATCTTCTGCCTTGGGGCAGTGAAGACACATACTCGTAGTGTCTCCGCAGCCACCAGGCTCACAAGCTGCCCACCCTGGATGGAGGTGAGGAAAAAGGTGCCTATTAACAGAATACCCCAGCACAGCAGCCAGGAACTGAAAACCCACCGGTTAGAAATGCCCTGAGACGGTGTGGAAGCAGCACTGCCACCTCGGAGGAAGGGAACACGGAGGATACGGTCCTGTACCCAACTCAGGGAATATGCCCATTTGTAAGAGAGGGGAGGAGAAGTACAACTGTATTTTCTCCCCTGCTTACTCAGTCCTATCCCTTTCAACACACATACACAGAGTCCCCTTTGATCTCTGCCACTCCTCCTGTTCCTGTGAGAAATAGGCACAAGTCGCCTTCGGCTTCTGCACCCTATTTTTAAAATCAGTACTGCTTTCTGATTTTTTCAGGTCAAGCTAAGCTGCATACAAGTCTGTTGATGCTCCATATGCTGCTGAAAGCTGGAGAGGAAGAAGGGCAAGAGAACACTGGCAGAAATCAAGCAGGAGTAGTTGTTGGTATTTCAGTGCCATCGCATGTGGCTGAAGATCAAGTCATTCTGAGTCAGCTCTTCTTCAGAGGAAGGTTTCTCCTTTTAAAGATCTTTACACATAAATCCTTAGTGAATACATTGCATATGAAAAAGAAAATGCTGGACACTGGAGAACTATGTCATGTTTTCCACACACAAAATACACAACTCCACTCAGTGAAAACAATAAATATGTAGCACGCTGGAGTCCACTTCCATTTTATTCTTCATGTGTATGTGGCATTAGGGAAGGGATACATGAATTTCTAATGCTGTTAACTGAAGTCACTGCCACTGTCGTTAGCTGGGTAGATCTGAAAAGGAAAAGGCTGTTTTTTCACTTGGCTGCAGTTGAAGTCTCATGAGAACAGCTGCTGTCATTTGAGTTCAGGCCAAGATGGCAACATTTGAGAAAAACAACTGATCTTGTGAATTTCCCACCACTTAGAATTGAAATGTAGAGATGCCAGCATCAGACATATTTTATAAGTATAGAAGTCCTAATTTAGGCAGGAAGCTGAACCTGCTGAAGCACCTATCCAGTCATCACTTGTGTCATCCTCTCACCCACGCCTCATCTCCAAGGTCTTTAAAGGTCCAGGATCTCCAGAAAGCTCCATGAGTCAGAACAGTAGCCAACAACCATATCCAGGACCTCCAGAAAGCCCCACAGTTGGAAATGGTGGCCAACAACCACCGTTGATTGTTGACCACCATTTCCAGCTGTGGGGCTTTCTGGAGATCACAAGAAATCTTCCACTTCAAAAGGAAAACCTCACTTGGCAGGAGCTAGCTTTCTCACAGATCAGCCAAAATAAGGACTTTAAGTCTCACAAGATATATACACCATCACTGCCTTCTCCTTCAAGTACACATCTTCAGGTCTGCCTTTTCTAATACAAGCATAAAGAAATACACTTAAAATGAACTCTGCTAAAATAAATCATTATCCTACGTACCCAGTTTTCTAAGGCTGACGATGAAGTGCACACGACAGATGTTAATGGTGCCACTTAATGCATGACTGGGTGGATGCTGAAGTAATGTGGGTGGTTTAGAACTGAATATAATGCCAACCTACAGCTGCAGAAGTAACTGAATTCTGCCACTGCTTGAACAGCAGATTTGTTATTTGTGTGGACTTCCTCATATAACAGAAAGATCCTTTTAAAATTACCTCATATCTAAAATGTATTAACCGAGCATTCAGAATCACTACTGAAGAATCATAAGACAAGTTTTCAGAGCTAGCACTTGGTAATGCTAAAACACAAAGATTATATTTGACACACCTGAAGAATTGTCTATATTGGCTTTAATGTATTCCTCTATTTTTGCTCTTCACACACTCCCACCAAAATATCAAACTCTCTTTTAAAACCTTTTGTTAGTGAAAGTTATTCATATTGAAAGATCTGCAAGTAATTTTCATATCAAACAAAGCTTTCAAAATACTAATTATCATAAATTTGAGTTATGTGAATTATTAGGATGCACGATATACTTCTGCTCACTCACTGAATGAATATAAATCCATAAGGCAGGGCTGCAGTGTGAACAATTGTGATAAATTCATATTAAATATTTGTATCAAGTATTTGTAGCTATTTCTTTAAATATATAGTCTGCCCAAATAATCCTGTAAGTAAAGGTGCATGGAAAGCAAAAATAAAATGTTTATAAATACAGTGAAAATTTAATTTGGTTTTAAATGACAGCAAAAATGTGTTGAAGATGTTTCTTTCTTTTTCTATTTCTCAGGGCACTTAGCAGATGTTCAGTGAAGAAATACATCTGAAATAGGAAAGAATGTAACACTTTTTCGGTATTCCAGGTGGAAAACTGCAAAAGGGTTATAAACTACATAGATATTCCTTCTCCTGTAAAAGCCACCCTACATTCTGCACCTACAGATGCTAACACTGACTTTAAAGGAATATGTACCTTAAAAGTTAAAAGCAGCCATAAGATTCTGTATTTGGAATACAAGCAGCATTCTGTGAGCAATGCTGTGCCCTCATAAAAATTTAAGTGATTTAAACGATGACTTCAAGTTCTTTCTCTGTTATAACTCTGTGCATTTGCAAAAAATGCCAGAAGACCATGATTTGACCACAACCAGTCAAAAAATTCTGGTTTACATCCTATGGAGTAGATGGCAACAGCAGAGCATAACTAGATTTTAAATTTCAAATTATATTATACCATAAAAACTTACTTCAAAACTGTCCAACTGTGTCCGAAACCTAATAATTTCAGACACAGTGGTAGGTAAAACCTTATTTCCTTTCATTAGAGTTAAGTCATTAATATTTCTGTGATAACTACAGTACATCAAAACTGAGCACATTAATCTGATCAGTCTCCTGACATGCTTTTAACTTTTCAATTGCTTTATTTAAAAACTAGCTAAGGTAAACTGCATTAAAACAGTCTATGTGTATTTTGATTTTATTATTTATATCACTGAATTCAAAATAACAAGAAGATATCTAGGTTTAAAGTCTTAATATAAGAAAGTATTTTCAAAATCAGTAGCAATTAATGAGATTAATTATGCATGAACAATCACACGGAAATATTTTCTTAAAGGGGATTATTTTTAGTAAAAAGCTATGATATTTGACGCTATGATTCATTTGGCAGGTTTTTTTTTGCATTTGTTGACCAAATGTCAATTGACTTTCTGTCAAGTAATTTTATACACAGTTCTGCAGTGACCACTTTTGTGAATAATAGTCTCTGTTTCAGACAAAGTATTCTCAAGTAAGAGTCAAAAATCAAGAGATTTAGATAGCATATAAAATTTCAGGGAGGCTCTGTCTTCAATTTGTGTGATCAAAGTCCCACTGAAATTAGTTGGAGCTTTTGGTAGGCACTGCAAGCAGGACAGATCATGTAGCACATGCTTGAGGTTTAAATATTCTTTTGCTCAATTTAACACAACTGCAAGTGTGGAGAAAAGATGGAGAAAAATCTACAGAAAATTGTATAAATTTGTTTCTTCTAGACTGATGAGAAATACATATGTAATTTACATGGTTTGATTCAGTGACCTGTATCAAAACCCATCGATACTAACTGCATTTGTAATAAATAACATTCACAATCTTTTCATTTAACTCAATGTTCTGTAGAAATAGGTTGTGCAAATGAATATACAAAAGTGGTTTAAAATATTATTTAGAAATAATTTTGAATTCAATATTATCCACTAAGTTCATACTCCCCTTTTTCTCCTGAGGGTACTGACACACTACCCTCCAAAGTGGGCTTAAACTCATAGCCTTTACCCTGTCATCTTACACAAAGTCTCTGAAGAATTGTGATTTTGTACGTTTTATCAAGTATGCCGCCAGAAAAAGATATATAAATCCAATTATATATTTTTATTGTTGCTAACAAAGTCAATAAGTTTACTGTTCTAAGGGTTTTGTTTTCTTTTTTTAATGGGACTGAAATAAAGTGAGGGCAAAGCAAGGAAGTTCACTGAAGAACTAAGTTACTAAATTTTGACACATATTTACATTACTTACTTGTAAATAACCTGGGGGCCACAGGGTTTTCTATTCATTATTTAAAAAGCCAGAAGCATCCTGCGTCTACACAGCACATGAACACAAAGGGTGAAATTTCATTGCAGTACTTGGGTTCTAACACTTGCCAAACACGGGTCAGTGCACAGAAACTGGTCCTTATCAAGTAGCTCAATGGTTGTTATCAGTAGGAAATTCAAAGCTCTGTCTCCAGACACTTTGTTAAGGCTTTGGACGTGCACCCAGAACATCATCACAACCATGAAGCTCACCAAAAGCACTTTGCTTACACTTCTTAAAAAGCACAGAAGGCCTCATGTATAGCACCATCCTTCGTAGAGGACATCACAATGAAGAACAGCAGACTGAAATGCAAACACAGAAGCAGCCAGAGTTGAGCGCAATTGAGCTGATTCTTTCCTTAATATTCACTCCTGTAAGTCACTTCACAACTCCAGAGTTTTAAATCTCAGGACTATAGGCAGCAGCCAGGGCCAGCATCCATGACAAGCTGAGATGCCAGTTTATATGCCATTGAGGTTGGCTTGCAGGACTTACGTGATTTAATGGATGGGCTATGCTTTTGTAAATAGAAAAACCAAACAGAAAGGCAGACTGATTTTTCCCTCCTTACTTGATTATGAAAAAAAACTCCCTAATAATATTTCTAATGAACAAAGGTAAATGAAATAGGAACCCCTCAATCATTTAAAAAGAACTCCCCAGCTATACTTCAGACACAACACATGCATACTAATTAGCAGACAAAGTAACAGCAAATTTGTTATTTCAATGTTAGTAACTATTTGGATTTTACTGTTATTTGAATCACAGGTCAAAATTATTATTTATTTAATTCTATTTCCCAGCAGTGATGCAAAATGGACAGGCTTATTTATAAAATTTTCTTTTAATGTAACTAAGGGATTGGGGTATGTTCTGGTTTTGTTTAGTGAGGGGGGGCCTAAGGTGGTAGCTTCTGTAGGAAACTGCTAGAAGTTGCTCCCCTTTGTTCAGTGGACTCAGCCGGGCCTAGGGCGGACTCGCTGCTGGCCAAGGCCAAGCCAATTGGTAACAGAAGGTCCTATGATAAAGCCTCTGCGATAACGTATT
>JAAGAY010052804.1:1544-12385 GCA_011801015.1 Ardeotis arabs
CTTCGTTTACTTGAATTGTGTGAATGATTTTTAAAGGTTTTGTATGTTTATTTTTCCATTATAAACACAATATAACAGTTTTAATTACAATACCCCGTATTAGACTATGTCAACCTCCTGCCAGCTATCAAAACATGGCTCTGTTAGGACTAGACTTCCTCATCCTCAATAACCCCTTTGATCATGGTGATGTTGATAAAAGCTGCAATGACCTGCCCCTCCCCATGTACTTTTGGCTACATCAGGCCCCAGGAAACACTGGGAGGTATGCAGTATGATTACGCTGCTCTAATACCAAGCTTACTACAGTGTAAAAACACTAGTTTTTGTTAATTGCAATAACAGTTTTCTTTGACAGTCCTAAAACCAGAATCTGCATAAAATGTGGATTTAAAACCACTTTGTTTTACTTCTCCAGATAAATCTTTAGGAAGCCTACACATAGCGAAGGCACACTTCAAATTTTGAGAAGTAGGGCCCAGAATTTAAAGATATAGATGTTCTGGTTCACTGACCACAGCACGTTACTTGGGCCACAGAATAATTCTGGCACTGGCAACGCTATTTTCTGGAAGAGTTCCAGCTGTACTGCACATTAACAGATACTTTCCCTGCAGCTCAAGTCACACTGCTAATAGAACTTTTCTACTGGATAGATACCTTTTCCTCAAACTTGCTATGGGTACTGGACACCACATGCGATTTACCCCAAGTAATCACATAGCTCTAGAGGGAAAATGTAGACTGCATAAATACTCCTAGACTTTGGCTAACTGTAACTATACCAGGCCAGGGAAGAGCCTCTGGCATCACAATAGACACTTCACTGAGGCCACAGCAAACCGCTTGGTAAAAACTCAGTGCAAGTCTGATATTCTTACAATTGTCTTACAGTCAATACACTTTTGAAGAGAGATATAGCTGCTATTTTAACCTCTGGTCAGCTAGAAAATAAAATAACATAACATAAACAATAACAATGAAAAACTCAAGGAAAAAACCACACCTTGTATAAAACGTTAACATGATTTTTAGAAGGTGTGGGTTTGGGGAGCCGCATATTCAGACCCATTATATAGGTCATTAGGAGTTAAGCTTCTGGCTTAGGAGCTGGTATTTCTAAATCTAAATTTAATATTATGTTGACCACAGATCTTTAAGGATTTATGAGCAATGACTTGCACAACTATAAAATGGCTCAATTCTTAAGATATTAGAGGCACGTGCTTCAAAGAACAAATACCTTAGGAGGAAGTTCTAGTTGTTTGGTATCCTCTTCTACCAGGATGTCTGTTTCTGTTCCCATGCTTTCTTCAGTCCTGTTTCCTCCAGTGTGTATGTGTTTCCTTTTCTGCTTCTCAGATTTTATCAGGATCCTGTTCACTGTGCACATAGCTGCCTCACGACAAAGTGCCATCAGATCAGCACCTACATAACCTGGAGTCAGCCGTGCTAAATGATTAAATTCAAAGGACCCTGGGAGCTTAAGCTTTCGACACAAAGTCCGGAGAATTCTAATCAAGTAGGGAGAAAAAGAACAACAAAATAAAGATGAAGCTGGGGCTTTTAAAATTTTCATATGAAAACAAACAGTACGGATTTAGGGTATCTTTCAGTCCAAATGAACCGAAGCAGTACGGTGGGAACAGTTTTCACTGAACTAGGACATAACCAACACTGAAACCCACAAAACTATGTTATATATTTCCTTTCACTTCTTAAATTAAAACCAACAGTGTCAACTAGGCAACGTCAATCAGTAGGTAAAAACCAGTTTTGGGGAATCTAAATATTATAGATTCTTTAAACCTTAGTTTATGACTCCAAATTGACAGAGTAGATCTCAGAGTGTACCAGAGACGTACACAAGTTATTCACTGAGATATTTAACCTTGTATTCCTAACAACCTTAGTCTGCATTGTCTGTTCCATCCCACTTTTATTTATTTATTGAAGAACATCCACCAGAAAGTATTCTGCACATTAACAGATACTTTCTCTGCAGAAAGTATTCTGCAAGAAGCACATGAAATCAGACGGTGTGAGAAGCTCTGACTTTTAATCTCCCGTACCATGGCCAGTGGACTATAATTGCAGATATTTCCTGCATCCCAAATAAAATTTCCAGTAGGCAACACACAGTTTATATGTGCACCTCGTGTGCTACCTTATCCTCATTCAAAAGCTAAAGTTACACCTACCTATGCACTTTCATCACTAGTACAAAACAGCTCTATGTAACTGAGAGTGAAGTGCTATGCTTCACTTTTTTTTTTTTTAATGGGAGTTTTTTCACTCTGTATTAAGGCTGAAGCTTTAAAAACCTCCTTCAAGGTCCACCAAGACTTCCTGCTGTTCTTCTAAGCCAAGGACAACTGAAAATTACATGAATAATAATAATAAAAAGACAGAGGCCAATGTCACTGCACAAATACTGGCACTGAAGAACTCTGAGCAGAGGGATCCAATCAACTGGTTTAAAACCGCAAAACATCACTTCATTGGGAAAATATTTTTTAAAAGCACCACAAACCAAAGAAGTGAAGATCATTAACATACTTTCTAGTTCCAATGAAAACTAGTTTAAATTATTTCTAGCTCAAGTAATGTAACTACAGTAAAATTATGAAAAGAACAAGTTATTAAACTATTAAAAACTCTGAAATTATAATATGTTTCATCTGTTTGCTTCCTCCACTAACAAGTTACATCATCTTTCATTTAAATCTTTATTAGTTATATTAGCTTGATTCTCAAGAATCTTTCAACCTGTCTGACAACAGCTGTAGGTAATCAAGTGACTCAAAGTGTAAAAAGCAAAGACCTGAAAATGGCTCATTCCAAATTTGTGTCCTGTATATATTATTTTCCTTCATGTGCTTCATACATGCACAAGAAAACACTCCAAGTAAAGCAAGATCTCCAGATACACCTCCTCATCCTATTGCATCCCCCTAAGGCTGTAGAACCACAGCTAAGCAATTAAAACCATGCCTTCAGCAAGACTGTTTCTGTGATAAATCAGCACACTGTAAGTACTTCTGTTTCCATATGACCTTTTTATTTAAAACAAAACAGAAACACCAACAAAAACCACCCCAAAACCAAAACAAAACAGAAAAGTAGGGGGGAGAGGATTACACAAAAAATAAAAGAAAATCAACAGTTCTTGTAAGCCTACGCCTCCAAGAACACAAATACGAACAACTGTACAGAACAGTAATACGAACGAATGCGACTACACTCGAACTTGTGAACAATTTCTACACATGCTGATGGCTTTCCCATTCACAACTCCTATCCTTTGAAACAGTGCTATTTCTGGGAACATCCTATTTTTAACACGAACCTAAGAAATATCATAGAATCAGAACTCTCATCAGTCAACTCCAGTTCTACCTCTAACCACTTGCATGTTTTCCCACAATCAAGAGGAACAAAATTACTACAGGGCTGCAGATCTGGAGGAAGGAGAAAAAAAAAAAAAAAAAAAAAAAGAAAAGGCAGACTAATGGCCAGTAGCACTAACAACACAAAGTGAGCATTGTTGCAAGCAGAATAGTTCACTTTTTCAACCTAGTTAACCTAGAAGTAATTTATCCTTTAACCTTTCCTTCCTTCTCGTAACAAGATAAGCCATAGCTGTTTTCACACTTCCCTTCCTGTGTTCTCTGCTGTTACGGAAATGAGTAGCAGTTCCTTTTCAATTAAAAAAGCAAATTTATTTTTTTTTTTTAAATCTAGTCTGACAGTCATAGCTCTTTGGAGTTAAAAGGGCCAGTTACACAAAACACAATGACTGCAGCTCAGCTGAATGCTTGGACTGGTGTATTCCCATGAGGAATGGAATGGAACCATCTAGGCCTGTTGCTTAAGGTATGTGCTTGAGAGGACTAGCAAACAGACTATACTTAAATTTATGTTCTTAATAGTTACACAGGGAGCACCAAAGACAGAATGTTAACTTCCTGAACAACAGAAAAGATGTATTTAATTCCATCATCTATACTGTTAAGGCACTTGAAAACCCATTAACATAATGCTAAATGCAGATTTTCACACAAGAAAGGAAGCCACCCCAAATGTAGACACAGCTACGGAGACAAAGAGTAGCTGCACACTTAATGTCTTCCGTACTTTTCAGTGTGTGCTGATCCATAGGTTTGTACAGGCACAAATAAGACTAAACACAATAAAGCACTTTTCCTTAATTTGTATCTTAACTTACACATTATTTCCTTATTTATTAATTAAACAAAAAGAAGCTTAAACTTCATAACACATACTTTTCTCTTGCTGCTTCATCTGGGATTCCTAAACAAATTTCTCGATCAAATCTCCCAGCTCGCCTCAGTGCAGGGTCCAGTGAGTCAGGTCTGTTAGTTGCTCCAATAACAAGGACCTGGGTAGTGGCAGCCACGTTATTCAAGTCTAAAGGAAGGAAGGAAGGAAGGAATACTCATACTCACCATCTCAACTTTGTTCTGATATCTACGTGACATTGTTTCTGCAGCACACAGTAAGTCAGAACAGCAGAGATAAACTAACCAGTCATACTAAACTGCTCTTTATCCTTATTTCTGCCTCCTAGAACTTGCATTTTGCAAAATCAAGCAAAAATAAGCATTTCAAATGACATCTGACACATTTTCCCATTATATGTTTATACAACAGACAAGCTTATGTAATGCTCTACAGACCACTGTGAAAATAATGTAGTAACACTCCCTCAGATTCCCACCACCTCCCATGTAAACTGTGCCAAAATACAAAAAATTATTACCACTAATCTCCACTAAAGTAACCATGAGTCACTACTGAAGGAAAGCAGACAGTGAGCCTCGTAATCAGAGAGTTTAGTTTAGTATAGATCTTCCCGAAACTGACCATCCATACAAGTTAGGAACTGAGCAACAATTCTCCGCTCCATGTCCTTCGATGCAACTTCTCTTTTTGGGGTGATTGCATCAATCTCGTCAATGAAAAGGACACACGGTGCACTGGACTAGGAACAAAAATATTAATAATTACAAAATTACACTGACAGAGTGTATTATGAGACAGAAATAAATTTTCTGTTCTATAATTATTACCGTAAGTTTGCTGCACAATCAACCTGTCCTGGAACAATTCTTTTGTTCTTATTGACTACCTGGAAAGCCACCAGACTATGAAACTGCGCTGAGCTGAGGCTACAAAACAGTTAAGGCATAAGATTCAAGATGTACCTCTATGTTGCTTTATGTTTTCCATAAATATTCCATTGTGAGTGCTTACTTGCTTAAGTCCAAATAAGAAAACCAGATAAGAAAGTTCTGGTTTGGTTTTTTGTTTGTTTTGTTAGTGTCATTAGAGCTGTGGAATTTCAAGAGCTAGTATTACTGTCACACATAATGAAATAAAAGGAGCAGTAGGTGGTCATGAAAAATTATCTGCCAGCTTCAAGATTACTCCAGAACCTCACCATGTTCAAAAAGTAAAAGTGAGCAATGAGTAACTCCTTCAAGTGTTCTAAAATTCCATGTAAATCATGTTCATAAAAAGCCAACACTAATATAGAATAATTAGTGTAACTAATAGAAAATACTGGTGTTTAACTGATATAAGATTATTAATATGCTCAAAAAGCACTAGTAGTGCAAAGGAATACTTAATGAAAACACTACAATAATCTTAAAAAAAAAAAAGTCTAATATAGAGAAAATACTATTTCCAAACCCAGGCATTGTGTTATCAAGCAGCAACTGCGCCATCTAGTTGTCGTTCGCTTTCCCACTGCCTGACAGAGGGAAAAAATGCAACCAAGCCATAAAGATTCCACAGCACCTGCATAATGTGGAACTATGTCTTTTTTTCGCTGCACAAAAATTTATACAAAAACGAAGTGGAAAAGCTAATTAAGTGAATGTGACTGACTATAAGAAAGGCAACAGTTTTTATTTTTAAACATATTTTATGCGATACATTTAATTTCTTAAAAAAATAACTTTTATAGCAGCCTCCCCTCAATCACTATACATACAAAAGAGATGTAATTTCTAAAAACTCTGGGCGATCACTTATTTAATTTTATTCTAAATAACATCTTAACAAGGCTTTCTAAAAATTAAAATGCAGTATGAACTGGAAACATAATAATCTAACAGCTTCGCTATCAATCTTTTTCCCTGTTTAGCATTCTTTTTTACAGGAACGTACTCTAAACACCTATATACACTTGTGGGGGAGGGGAGAAAAAGGGAATAGAGTTGGAAAACCAGAACATTCTCAAAGGCCAGGAACAGAAAACTGACCTCATGAAATAAAACATTAGCCACATACTGAAAAAAGAAAAATCTGTAGTTGTTTAATTTAAATGATCTCAACCTGTCTGGTTCTCTTTACTTCTTACTAAGTCTGGAAATCACACCAAAGTAAGGACTTCAACTGTAATCTGACTCCTGCTCGTATGATATTTGCCCCAGATTTCTTAATTTATACGTAACCCTCCAAAATCTTAAGTTTCTCACATTCACTCAAATTCCAAGCCATACAAAACCAGCAAAAAAACCTTGCAACAAAAAACCACTGTGAACTGCTCTTACATATTTTTTTATTTTTATGTATCAAGCCAAGCAGCTCCAAATAGGTAAATCATTTATGTTGCTCTCTTCATACTGACATGATGAATTATCTTTTGTCAAGATTTCATCTTTGTGCTCTATGACAGCATGACACGTAGTGCAATGGAATTCTGGTTACAGAAGGGGAGACACTACGACTTGTGTGCAGCAGTAAAAAGATTCAATCACTAATATTCACTCAAATTCAAACCACAGCAACAAAGTATGAATCTTTACAAAGAAAAGCACAAACAATTCACAGTGCTATTTCCAATAGGCGTCTCACCACAGCCTGCTCAAACAATTCTCTCAGTTTCTGCTCAGATTCCCCTGACACTCCAGACACCATCTCTGTTGCTGCCACTTTCAGCATTGGGAGCTCAAGTTCCTGAAAGAGACAAAGAACATTTGTATGATATATCCAGGGGTTAGAAATGTTGGCTGTCCTAGAGGACAAATATTTTCTAATACGACACCTTTTACACCCAAAGATTACATAATCAAGACTAAACCTTAAAGAGCTTTTAGGAAAGGTGAGTAGCATCCCCCAATTTAAAATGGGTCTGAACCATTTGTCCAAGTGAACAGAAAGGGATACAAAACCCAGGTTTCCCTAATCCAGTTAGAAAATGACTGCACTGTCAAATAGCTTTGCACCTTGGTCCCCAACCCAATCCTTCACAACGCATATATTTCAGTTCGTACTTGGGCTGCCTTCCTGAAAAAATTGTCTATTCCACCTGAAACAAAGCATTGCTTAGCAGTGTGGAAGAGATTCCCACCAATTCTCTTAGTCTTACCCCAGAAACATCTGAGCAGGACTGTACTATAAGATACTTGTAAAGCTCACACTCAAGGTTTTCTGCTATTAAAAATAAATAAATAAAACTAACTTTGACAGACAGTAGCACAGTAGTGTTACAGGTAGTTGCAGCCTATTTCAAGCTCTTTGAACCACATACAAAAAAAATATATATCCTAGTTTATACAAATCACAGCCACCAGAGGTACTACCTGTGGCTTGGAGGAGATAATTTGCCTTAAATAGCACTATTGATAAATTATTTTTCTTAAATAGAGATTAAGAAGTAGTCATTAAATTTATCTCATCTCTGAAAATTTTTCACTTGTGTCATGTTTCTTTCCCCAATTAGTATCCTTCCAGGATAGAAATACCCACTGAAGTATTAAATATTACAGATTCATTAAATCGGTACCTTTTTACAGTAAGACATCAAAAAGAAAAAAAATTTACATTTTTAATTAAAACATTTCCAACATGTCAGAAGGGTCTAACCAACATTTAAGGAATAAACATCAGTATTTTCTTTCAAAGATAAAATCTGGACTGCAAAAGTTTATCATTTACATGTGTCTAAATTTAAGGTTATAATCTGTGACATTTAAGGAACAGTTGAAATAGAAATGTCCATGGTTATCACTGAATAGCCCTAAAATAGCCCCTAGATTTATATCCACAACAGGCACAGAGCAGCACAGCAGCCTCACCACACACCAAACTATTAATAAAAATAATGTCATATGCTCTGAAATAATTAATTTGACACAGGCAAGGAAACATCCAGTTTTGGAATTCAGAAATCACTTTAACAGATACCACCCAATAGAATCCATTTAATGCCTCTGTTGTAGTTTAGCCTGGCTCGGAACCAAGCTACAGTCTCTCACTCACTCTCCCCATGCTCTGAGGGAATGAGGCTGCAGGGGGACAGCCTGCCCCACGATGGGCTCCACCACGGGCTGCACCACAGGCTGCACGGGAATCTCCGCCAGGAGCAGCATCACTCCTCCCCCTCCTTCTCCACTGACCTTGGCATCTGCTGCCGTTCCTCTCACAAGAAATTTTCATAACCAGGCTCAGTCAGATGCCTCTCATATTCTCTTCCATATCCCCTCTTCTCTTCTCTTGGCCAGGCCAAGTTGGGCCCAGTCGACTGCCCAGTGGGAGGCCAGAGGGGGAAGGGCTCCAAGGCTCACGCCTCCCCCTGTCTGCCCCTGCTTCTGCTACTTCACTCCTTTTTAGAATTATTACTTATTTTTTATTTTCCCCTTCTTAAACGCATTACCACAGAGGTGTTACCACTGCCACCAATTGGCTTGGCCCTGGCCAGCAGCGAGTCTGCCGTAGATGCATCCGTGTCCACCAGACAAAGGGGAAACATAGCAGCTTCTCACAGAAGCTGCTGCTATAGCCCCCTCCCTGCTACACAAAACCAGCACAGCCTCATGAGTCCAGACTTAAAAGAAAACGCTATGGTAAATATAACCAAAAGCATCTTCTGTTTATAGCCTTCTCAATACCCATGCCTATACCACTGTCCTGAGAATGCCTCAAAATAATTAAGTCAAACATAAAACCCCGTCACTATGTCCCCTCTTCATATCTGAGGTTCTATCAAGTACACGCTTAGATGGAATTTAAACAAAGCAAGTGAAGATTAATATATTTTCGACTAAAATAGGAAGGAGAAAAAAAGATATAAAAAAGAGGAAAAGATCTAGTCTGTCATGAAGGAGTATTATTTTTTTTCTCTCTAAATGTAATTCACAAAAAGAAGAAACTGTAAATTTGAAAGCTATCTCACCCCAGCAATTGCCTGTGCAAGTAGAGTCTTTCCACATCCTGGTGGTCCATGTAAAAGAAAACCACGAGGTGGAACCACACCTAAGTGGTTATAGACTTCAGGATGACGGACATGAATGAGCATCTTGCATATTTCCTGTTAAGAACAGGAGAGACCTCCATTTAAATTGCAGAAATCAGTATTATAGATTGCTAACACTATACACAGGCCAAAATACAGCAAGTTCTGTTTATTAATGTAATTTCAGTGACTGCTTTCAGAAAGATCAATCCAAGGGAAACAAAAAAAACAAACAAAACTGTGTGGCTGTTGGTATAAGCTATTCTCAGTGCCATGCAGATTAATTCTGCCAGATTTCTTCTTTGTCATTTTTCACGTGACATTTTATTCTGTATCCCACAAATAAAATTTTAACCAACCTTTAGAGTTTCATCATTGCCTCCTACATCTTCAAACTTCACCGAAGCATGGTAAAGCTCTGGTCCTCTACTTCTAACTGTTAAGGAGGAAAAGTCAGGCAAACTTAGACATAGCATAATAGTAGCTGCTAACACCAAACAATCAGCTAAGTACATGGAACAGTATTATTTTTTTGGTAGCAGACACAGGACCGGAATATTTTTTCAGTACAACATTAAGGCTACATTTCTTAACAAAATGCTTAAGGTCACTTCTCTGCACCTCAGAAAATGCTTCTCTGGTAACGGATTCCATGGTCAAATACCATCTCTTTGTTTGCAGCAGCATGCCAAAAATAATTTCTCACCTTTCTCTTTCAGTAAGATGGAATTAATTTCTCCATCTACATCTGGAAACTCTTCTTTTTTTCTTTTTACTCTCTTACTCTTTGTCTTCTTTCTTTCACTCTCCAGGACAGAAAATTCTGTTGATTTCTAGGAAAAAAAAACAACCCAGAATTATATCAAAACCTTCCAAGTCAATTAATTTCCACAAATACTTAAAAGAACAAAAAGTGTAAGTGTCTATGATGCTTAACTTACTATATGAATAAAGACAAGTAAGGCAGAGTTTAACCCTTTCTTTTTCTAGAAAAATAATTTTTTTACTTTGGATTTGCCTTTTTTTTTTTTCCTAAAGGGCTAATTACCACAGTCACATTTTTGCTAAGAGAACATACTTATAAGCAAAAAAACCCCAAACAAACCCCCTAAAAGACCCCCAAACCACTAACCAAAATCAGACACCAGTCATTTGCATACCATAGAGCAATACACTTTGGGGATTAATAAAACTGTATAAGTGTATTTACTCCAATGGAAATAACTTTTATTACTAGTAAGTCATGAGTGGCTGTAAGAAAATATTATTCAGTGTTGACACAAGTTAACTGCATGTAAGACAAGGACTAATACAGGAGAAAAGAAATAAAATGAGGTTCAATGATGAAAGTTGGGGTTGTCTGGTGGTTTTTTAAGAATACAGTATTCCAAACATTTTACAGTTTTAAGATCTCCCTTTTATTCCATTTCTCTATGTAAGAGGATGCAGTACTAACTAAGACAAAGGGTTGATTTGTTGAATGTGCCTATTCAGTAAGCATTTTATGTAATTAGAAAGGTAGATGCAAATGTAGCTCTTCCTTCACATAAAAAAAAAAAAAAAAAAAAAAAAA